>CM046849.1:12634780-12790440 GCA_025618425.1 Heliocidaris tuberculata | reverse complement strand
GGACTAGTGGCAGAATACCGTTCTCTTTCTTGATCTCATTTTGATTGTCAAAGCTTTCTCTTGTCAGGGCTATCATTGCCTTACAAGCTGAAATGGGAATGCAAACAAAAAGAGAATGAACTTTAAAATCAGCAAGGTGTAGACTAATGTAAAAAAAAGAAGACATTTATCATATTATTTTGACCATCTTGATGGAACAGAGGCTATAGACTATATTCATTTATTGGTTGAAAGATCAATAAATACATCACACATGTACAACCTTAATGATATCCTATTGGTACATAAACAAAGGTATGCAAAAGAAAGAGGGTAAATAAAATTACCAGAACCAAATTGCTAGAAAAAAATTTGCTCTAGCCAATCAGACGCAAGAATTTCAGAAGTTTATAACAGTTATTGCAACTTGTTATTGATAACAAGTTTTATGAAACAGGACAGTTTCCTCATCCCTCATCTATTATCATATCAGATTCCTTCTGTAGATGCCATATATTTGCAGTCTTCAATTTTCAGTGTAACTTGTTGGATGCTGAGAGAATCACATTTTTTTGTCATCACGAGAAGATAAGACTGCTGTTAACTCACCAACATACTGCAATCTTTCTGACTTGACGATGAGATCTATAATGCCGCTGATACCGATGTACTGAGCAATCTCCTTCTGCTGTCGCCTTGTGTCTCCTGCCAAGGCCCACAAGGAGCAAGCTGCCTGCTCCTTTACATCCAATGCCCAGAACTATATAGAGACAAATCCAGGATAGTGCAAGTCAAAAGACAATATTAATGATAATAGCTGCTTCTTCTACAGTGCCAATTACAACATAACCGACCATAGCGCTTACAGTATTATTACCCTGGTCACTGGGTTCAATCACGATTCTGCACTTTAAAAGTGCACACTCTCCACTCCACTGGGGAGAAATCTAGCCAGTCACGGTTTTATGGGCGAGCACATACTAATCCAATCACACTGCATACAGCCATCCTACCAGGTATCCATGTAACACCTGGGTGGAGAGGAGCAATGTAAATGAAATGCCGTGACAGGATTCTTGCCCACCACCTTTGCATTCCTAGACAAGTGATTAAATAAACACTTGACTATGACACCAAAGAAAATGGAATGACTTTTGTTGTCTTCGCAGGAATTGCAGCAGGAAGGTACAAACAGACGCACAGCTAGCAGATCTGAAAAGCTTTTACCTTTCTTTTGCTACGTCTACAAAAAACATTTTAGTCCTCACTTCATCTAAATTGTTATGTGATCTTGAATCTTGAATATTGAATTCGAAGCACCCAAAAAGCTGTATTGTCAACTTCTCTACATGTATATTATTCTTTATCCTTTCTTTACATCACTGAAACTTTAGGAAATTGACCAAATTTGTGTTCATGACCTGTTTGCCGGAAACACAACACATTGCTTATATTTTGTTTCTTCCTATCATTCACATATTATTCAGGCATGAGGAAGAGAACATCTGAAGAGACGAAAAGCCACAGAGGTCCAAGAAGTACCCTCAGTTCTATGTAACAAATATGGCATGCATATTGTTCTTCTAAATCAACATAAATTCATCTCCATATTCATAACTTAGTTCTATTGAAATGTGGAACGTGCAATATAGTCTTAGCAGCCACCTCTATATGAAGGCCATGCGTCTACTGTGATCAGCAGAACTGCTTCCCTATGCATCCCTGTCTAGAAAAACCATCTGCCCACACTGGCCCATTTTTGTTTCCCTTGGGTGGCCTTTGAAGAAAGGTTTCACTGTATTCTTCATAGAATAGCCTACCGTTAATAGCTTGATGAGAGCCCCTGGGGCGTGTAGATCCAGGATGGCCCTCTGGGACTCTGGGTTGCTCTCCCCTAGAGACTCCAGGGCCGCTGCAGCCTTGACCTGGACCTTGATGTTGTGACACTTGATGAGCTTGACCAGCGGCTCCACCGCTCCCTGGGTGATGACGGCGTTCTGGTTGTCATGGTGACCGTAGGTGAGTGCAGCCAGGGCCGCTGCTGAGGCCTCCTTCAGCTCATCTGAAGAAGAAAAAGAAGAGAAGCAGAAGAAAGAGTGGTAAAAGTGGCTTCTAATTTAGAGGACCAGGATGTATAAGGACATACAATATAGGGTGCTCTGCAATAAATACCTGACGTGTTGGCTCAATAAACACCAGTATGTCTTGATTCATTTTTAAAATTTTGTATTTTTACTGAAAAAAAATTGAAGTTTGCAGCATCCCAGGGGGAATGGTTTGGGAGGACCAAAGGATTTTGGCATGTTGAAAGTATGAATGCATATATTCATTACCCTCAGTGGAATTTACCCCTTTTTACTTTCTTTCTGAAATCCCTCATGCTTGGTAGGAGCAGTAGGTGTCTAATGCAATGGCAAGAACTTTGTAAACAATTATTGGAGGGGTAGTGAGGGCACATTCTCACCTGAATTGACTGTAAGAAACTCCACCAATGGTGCGATCCCTCCATGCTTGGACACCAATGTCTGATTCTCATGGTGATCCAGACACAGTACCCTGACAGCATTGACTGCCTGCTTCAGGACATCTTCAAGCTCCGAGTCCAGAAGATGGATCAAGGGCGGTATACCCCCCTCCCGACTGAACTCCGTCTGGTGGTCATCATAGGCACCCATGTCGGCCACGACAATGGCCGTGCGGGACTGGATGTCGTCACGAGAAGACGAGAGAAGCTTGATGAGGGTGGGGATTCCCCCTGCCTCGGCGATAGCGTGGCAGATGGGCTCGTGACAGGACATATTGCACAGGACGGCGGCTCCCAGGGATTGCATCTCAGATGACTTCATCTGGAGGATCTTCACCAAGGCTGGGATACCATCTGATCAAACAAATCAAAGAAATAAATATATTATTTTGCCTACCTGTAGAGTACTAGCAATATATACACGATATAGGTCGTCAACTGGTAATCATAATTTTCCCTTCAATTTTAAGATATTGAATCCCAATTCTAGACATTCCAAACGAGTACATTCCTCTTTTTTAGATCTGTAATGAACGTGTATACATTCAAACCTGCTTTAGTGACCACCTATACAGAAAGACCAGCTGAATACATGTACATTACAATGACCACTTTTCTAATTTCCTTTGAGCAGTCTTTATACAGGTTTCACTGTACATTTATTTATTTATTCATTTATTATTTATTTGAACATATTTAATCAGGATGACAAGATCAGTTAAAACTGTTTTACATCATGGTCCTGAGATTAAAAAACACGAATATAAAAAAAAAATTACAAAAAGAGATATCAACAGTATAATGAAAGCAACAATAAAAATAATTTTAAGTTATCACATATAATGTGTGGAAAAATATCACAATGATAATTCCAAAATATTCTTGCATAAAACATCTTTGTGAGATTGCAGGAATGAGAAATGAAAGCCTGAGTTTATGTGGGCAATGTATACATGTGGTATCCCCCTCAAGGCCAGTCAATATAATTATATAAATATCTTGACTTACTGGCTTCCAAGATAGCTTTCCAGTGATGTTGATTGGACGTTGTCAGCACCTCCAGAGACCTGACAGCACTGTCTTTCTTGCGGAAATCCGTAGAGTTCAGCATCTCTGTTTGTGATAAAAGGGAATTAAACTGAATAGAAGCTTACAGGTAAAACAGAATGAATTATATTGCACTGGACACATGGTGGTAAAGGAATCCACATGTCCAGAGTTGAAATTAGAAATGCTGATAGTGTTTAGAAAAGGCCTGCATAACAATCATTGCAAAAGCCTAGATAACACAATGAAAGATAAGGCAGAACTCTATACTTACTCCAATGGAAGTGGATCATTTCAGAGGTATGGGCAAAAACAACTTTAAGGGTTCTACTTCTACATATACTTCTCAATGGAAAAATTTCTACACTTAGGGATCACTGCTAATTTTAGAGGATTGTTTGTCTTCAGACTCCTGCTAGTGATCAACCCCTGATTGTGAGATCACTAACTTACCAACTAGTGTCTTCCAGACTGGAGCATCCTTGTGGTTCCATTCGATAAAGAACTCCAGGACATAGGTGTGAAACCTGAGTGCAGCCAGGTGAACCATGTTGTTCTTCTCCGTGTCTGTCTTGAGGATCTTTGCACCCAGTTCAATCAGGATCTTGACCGACTCCAGAGCTCCACTACTGGCGGCAAGAAGCAGCGGGGTCTGTCGTAGCCTTGTCAGAACAACAACAACAAAATGAAAGGGTTTACATGTAATTTTTTAACTCCAGAATGCCACTTTTTGTGTGCCCTATAACATATTCATTGAATTTGCCTGGCTGAGCCAGTTCTACAAGAATTTTCTCATTTAGATACATGTAATAATGTCACTGCATTCTAGTATAGCACTCATATCCTCCAATGCTCAAGGCACTTAGATCATACCCAGGGTTTACCTGGGCTACCAATGCTGTTGTTCACAGCATTAATGGAATTTCTCCCTAACAGATACCCATTTTGTCCACCTGGGTGGAGAGTGGCATATGTAGATTAATATCTTCTCAAAGGACATCTGTGTCATGCCAGGGGTCAAACGCATGACCTTCACATCCAAAGTCAAGAGGTTAACTCACTCGACTATGACACCTTCATATTGCAATATCACTGAAACAATAACAATGTCACTTGAACTCAAGCAAGCACAGTGAGCATACAGTTAAATGTTGAGCTCCAATGTATTTTCTATCAAAGGAGACAGAATCCAAGACAAGATTTGAATTGCCATTTTTCAGAGATACTCATCCTGAAACATTGTTGTACACCATTGATCATGACCATAACAGTCAGTGTACAGGCGCTGCCAGATCACACACAAGGCATTACTGTATAAGTAATGTCACTAAGAAACACAATTTAGAATTAAATAATTTGGTGACATTCCCATCTCACACTGTTGACAAGATTGAAATATCCTTCACTTACTTGTCCCAGGTTTCCAGTTCCATCTGATCTTCAAACTTCCTGATGAACATCCTGACGATGGGGGCGTGGTTGTAGAAGGAGGCGTGGTGTATCGCCGCCCAGCCGGCATTGTCGGCACTCACCATATCGCCATGGTTACTCACCATCAGGAGGGCTGCATCCAAGCTGCCGCTCTTGGCAGCCAGATGGAGAGGTGTGGTGCCTGCAGGGGAGCAAGGTTGTCAACAAATACATTAATACCGGGTGCATGATGACTGTCATACCATAATGGCTATTCTAACTGAAAGTATGTAAGTGCCTGATAAAATACATACATGTAGCTGAATCAACCCTCTTTTATTCCTGAAAAATTCAAAATCCTTCCTTTTCTTGAGAAAAGTGAAGTACGGTGCCAAAGATAGAAATACGTTTAAAAGAAATTTAATCCAATAATTTCATGCACTGTTTTCACAGTTCTCAAAGAAAAGTTTATAGTGACCCATCTTTGATCTCGGCGATTAAATCTCTATCAAAACAATCAGTGATATAATGCTGTTTTGTAATTGTAGATAATTGTAAGTGAAGCAATCTGTTCAACAAATCATTACAGTTTTTAATTTGCGATACTAATATAACATATCTAGTAATCTACAGGCTTTTCATAATCAATCTCTAGAAATACAACCCAGCAAAGAATTTGGACAGTTTGAAAATTCGAAAATTGTTCATTTTCAATAAATGCATGAAAGGATTATTATTCTAAATTATATTCCATCTGACTCTTAACAACAAATTTTCTAAACCAATATCAATCAACATCATGGAAGCTCATAAGACAAGAGAAAATCTGATGTACAGCAACAAAAATAATACAGCTAAAGAAGAATAAATTAATGAACCAAACACTTTCAAATTTCACATTCCTCCCCACAAAAGAAGAGTAAGTCGCCCATAAGTGGCTTCATTGGGAGACCAATTATTCTCACGTTTGTGAACCCTTTTGCAACAATATATCATTTTGTGGTTTGCCTCAATAACTTTTGATTCAGAGCCCTAAAACATATACCAGATACATGAGTAGAAAGAGTAAACATTTCTGCACACACTGTGTCCATTTTTGTTGCATGATCATATTGCGTTTGATGCCACAAATTTTAAAAAGGAGAATAAGCATTAAAATCCTTAAATTGGCAACACATTTCAAAACTATTGATTTTTTTATCAAAATTGGCAATTTTTTCCACTTTTCGACAAAGTTCCTAACCATGTATGTTGTTTTCAAAGACATTACATTTTATTAGAACCAATAAGCATTAAAAGAAAAATATTATTGTTGCCAATTTAGCCCTTAAACAGTTCCTGTCCTGAAAGGGTTAACTAATAGTGAATCTGTTATCCTACTGTGCACTGAAAGAAAAGAGTGTTGGGGTGGAGGACAAGAAAAATTGATTATTCACAGAGTGGCACGACTAGCCAAAGAAAGAGAAGAAGAGAATTCAGCCCTAGAACTGCCCAAACCAAAATCGAGAACACACCAGCTCATATTTTCAATCTACAGAATTAAGATCTTCACACAGGAATAACCAACGTCACCATGTCGTCTTGCAATATGAACAGAGGACTATACTGTTTTGATTGCAATGAACATCGCTTTGACAGGGGATGGTACAGATTTTACAAATCAAATTAACACACTAAAAAAAAAAATCCCAAAACAACGAAGGCCATGAAAAAAAGAAAAAGAAAGCCAAGATTAAATTGTCACATTTTTACTTAAAGAATTATATTGAAAGTGAATGGAAAAGATGAACAGAACTTACAGAAAATTTATTCTGAAATAAAGAAACAAAAGTCTTTGAGAGGGAAGAAGAGAAGAACATATGGACAGACAAAGAAACATGATAGAGAAGGTGATCAAAGTAAGGAAATACAAGAGAAAGACGGATATGTGTTTCTGGGTACAAAGAGAGACAAAAATGAGGGTGAGAAATATGTATGAGATACTAAGGGAAGAGGGAAAGTGGAAGACACAGATAAAGAGAGAGAGAGAGAGAGAGAGAATAAAGTCAAAGAAAAAAAAGAAGAAAATACATCACGAGACAGAAAGACTCGTAGACAGAGACAAACACAGATTGCCAGGAAAGGCAGAGAGGAAATAAAAAATTAAAGATCAGACCGGAATGAAATAACCCTGCTCCAAATTTGCACTCAAAATTTCAACTTTCAGCGCATTACAAATATATAATTTACCCCCACGAAGCTTTCTTCTTGCTGTTAAATTGGGAACATTTTAATGGAAATAAAAACAAGTCTGGATTATTTAAATGTTAGTACTGATGATTAACTATACAAGGAGTCAAAAGAATTGTCTGTTGTATTATCTAACTACTACAAACATAACCATGAGATTTACATACTGGTAAACTATTTCACTACATACCTATTGGGGGAAGAAATGGTACATGTAAGCAATACAATATGAACGCTACAGCAATCCAATTCAATTCAGCACGGAACTTTGCTGTGGGGAAGCAATGGAATTGACCATCACATGCAATTTGGGTAAAAAGACATAACATGGGAGGGAACAAACTTGCACTTTCAAAGTCAGTCCATAATTTTTTTGCTGCAAGTGGGTGAAGAGCTTTGTGTACTGATTTGTTCTGCACCCCCCCCCCCTTTTTTTTGGGGGGGGGGGTGTCACACAGAGATAATAAAACTAAGCTACTTCACAATGGCTGAAAATACATTTAGATGTAATGAACTTCTCCTGTAAAAGTTTTAGTTAAATAGGGAAAAGGGGAGAGGGGGTGGTGTCATGAGTTCGTTCACACAAGGCAGTAAACTACATGTACCTCACAAAAGTGAAGTAGCATGAGTTGGTTTACTGCCTTATGAAGGAACTAGCCTTGAAGCTGCTGTATAAAGCTACTAACATGAACTATACAGTGTGAGACAATAAAAAGGAAACCCAGATTCAACCCCAAATATTTTTGCAATCAGCCTTTCATGTTTTCTTTAATTTGACACCTTGATTAATAAAATCTGACCATAGATAGCTGAACAGTAACATTTTTCCTGTTTCCTGTCATATTTTGCCTCTACCCAAGTTTTGAATAAAATGGATGGCAATCCAAAGGTTGGTCGAATGGTCTCCATTCCAATTGAATGCAATCACACATAATGAAAGGAACTCCTGAAGACCATTCATCCAAAACATTGGCAAAAACGATTTTGACATGCTTTTTAAAGGTTCCCTTTTATGGAATTACAAAGGAACTTCAATTAGTAGACTTTTCTACTGTGAATCCAGATCTGTCAACCATTTTACCTGAATTCCATTCATTAATCTGTAAACTTGAAAATAAAAAATTAATTGGGAACGCCCCTAAAAATTTTGGAAAATCGGTCCAGCGATCGATGACGTCATGTGACGTCACACTCAGAATGCTTGACTCCACGCAAGCTGAAAGTGTGTGTGTAGGCTATTGAACTTCGTGTAGATCCTAGCTTCGACTTCGTGCCATTACAGCCCTTCATTTTAGTTTTTTTTTAATCCTATATCAACGAACGATAACATCTTCTTCAGACAGAAGAAATAAAAGAGGAATTAGGGGCACGGCCGTATTTGTTTGAACCAGACATGTCGCGGATTCTGATTATATGACAGAGACGTCCCTGATTTCAATAACGGAGAAGATATCGACGGGAGACTTGGGAATTATAACTAGTAATTCCTTTTGATAATTAGATTGCCGATTAAATTTTAATTTACGCATATCCACCAATTATGAATCTTGTTTGCGCTTGCAAAATGCCCCAGTCCTGATGAGGCTGAGCTGATAGCTGATCGAGGCAGTGAGCTCGACGTGCGCAGGTGTACACGCCGTGCCGTTCGGTCGTTCGCCTGCTGACCCTGCCTGGCCTGGGCTTGGGTAGGGTTTTACTGGTGCATGGGGTGGTAGCGTTTTGTTTCTAGTAAATTCTAACATTGATATCCAGAAAACCCTTAGCTCTCCTGTTACCTTGCATGTTTTCATTGTGCTGCTATGAATAATAAGTACCGGTAGACTAAGTTAGTGTAGGTACAGTGATAGTTGATCAATAGATATATGATCAATAGATACCGTAGATCAAGTTTGATTTTGGGGATGGCATCTTGCTTCAGGGACGGCCTCTTCTTGATGCCAAACGCCGCATGCAGCCCCGTACTATCGAGGAAGTCCTCCGCACAAATGTGCTCGGAACACACGGACACTGCGGTCACTCGGCCCCTTCCAATTGACGCGAGTTAGTTTCACTTTTGAGGTCCATTTTCTTCTAATATTTGGGTCTTTGAGGAATAAATGTAGACTTACACCCTCCTTTGTGATGTTGCTGCAACCTGCAAAGACACAGCGTTGCGGCATACTTCGATTTAGAGGTGGTTTTCGAGGTGGTATATAACTGCAAGTTAGTTTGCACGCGTGATATATGCAAGATATTGTAAACAAGCACCGGCGATGTCGGTTTGTGACGTCACACGTCAATCATGCTCGAAGAACGAGAATTCGGGGTTTAAAAGGGGGCGGAGCTTAGCAGACTCGTTTAGGCCTGAATACGTGGGGAAAATATTATTTTAAAAATATTCAGATACGTATTCATTGCAAACGGATGTCATTTTTCAATTTAGATGAGTATCATGTACAAAATAACAAGAATTAGAATTTCATAGAAGGGAACCTTTAAAGATGGCCTGTGCTCAGCCATCCATGATCACATTTTGGTGAGCAGCCTATCAAATTAAGAAGACATTATCGACAATCATGCCATTGTAATACATTTCAGCATTTTCACTTGGTTTTTAAGATACTGGTGCTTGTTTTTATGCTTTAAGTGTTTTTAATAACTCACACTGTATAATGCAGCAATTGTAAGCTACAGGAAAGGATATTGGGATAGAGGGGACTGCAAAGCTATATATGAACGGCAATCTGTATGGGTGACTTCAGTCCTTTTTTCCTTTTTTTTTTTGGGGGGGGGGAAGGGGTATTCAATCTATGTGAAATCTATAATGCAGCAACACTTACAATTAACATTCAGCTCATCACACTGACAAGAAGGGGTGATTTGGAAGGAATCTCTTTAGGAAAGAGGGGGCTACAAAGCTATGTAAAAACAGTGACCTGTTTCAGTAACTTACCTCCATTTTAGTAAAATGGGAAGGGGGTTATAACTCTACCTAAGAAAGCTACACAGAATGTAAAATATAGCAATTAACTATAGAAAAATTCAGCTGATAGAAGCGGAGGTCATTTGGAAGGAATACAAAGTTGGATTGAGGTGATCACAAGGCTACCTATACAATCATCTGTGTGATGGACTTACCTCCACAAATACTTGCTAAAAAATATAGACGAGAAGTGAATGAAGAGACACATTAAATGACAAGATGATGGTGAACAAAAGATGAATTACAATGATTGTGACAATGTATGAAAGAAAGAATTGTAAGAGGTATTGGTAACAAACTTTGGGGAAGAAAAATAACAACTTGAAAATGACTGGACGTTCTTGAGTAATTACAGCAGTTACTATCTTTTGAAACTCTGGATGATCTGCAATTGCTGATTTTCATATGGATAACTAAACCCAAAATAAAACAAAAACTAAGATATCAGCAATCAATATAGACATGTGCTTCTATTTTTCCATTCTTTTAAAATTTGAGATAGGCACACAAAAGCTTGATCATGAGAGTACACATAAATGCATGTTATCTTCGATCCTGAAGCAGAGGGGAGGGTTGAATAATCTAGTCATTATGTTTTCATCGTCCCCTCCCCAGTGACAAAAGCTACATACTTTCTATTGTCAAACTCCTTGAAAATATTCAGTCATTTACAGAAAACTTACAAACACGATTGTATAATGTTTTTTCTTCCTTTACATTGTTACTAAATACCATTCTGACATGACAACAACAAAGAAATATATTGTTATTTGATGATAATTATCGCAAGTCACTTTTAGGTGAAAACGAATCTAAGATTGAAAAGGCAATCAAAACTGATGAATGACAAACGACAGTTGAAGCTAAAGCAAATTGAAAAGATATGGAGAGAAATGAAATTGTTCATATTGACCTAAGTATGATTTACATTTCTTATACATAGAAATGTACATTTGAGAAAAACATGCAGCTGAAAGATCACAGAAGGATCAATGAAACAAAGGATATGATCATTTTAATACAATCGATTACCGGTAATCAGACAGACTGTGTTTTTGTGGACCCTTCTAAAGATTTCTGTCTCAAGTCATAACATTCGTAAACCATATCAACCACATCGACCAACCTTCCACAGCAGAAACTGGAAATCTATGAAGGCAAAATTAGAAATACAGTCTATTTTGCATGCTTTGGCACAACAGTTTTCAGAAGATGGGGATCTAGGGTTTAGTGTAAAGGCCAGTAGGAATTATTCTTCCAAAATAAGAATAGTTGGTAGCTACATGTATGCTTCATATTTTAAAAAATCCTTTGTTTCATGACCCCTCCAAAATATCTTAAATGGTATTTCAACTGTATTATGAAATAAAAATTCAATTGTGACTATTTGGAGATGTTCAAGATATGCCTTAGAGTGCATCAGCCTACTTACACTACCTGTAATTCTTATTAAGTCCCTTCTGCTTCTAAATATGACCATTTTCTCTTACCGACTTGCGTAGTGAGATGATGCCTTCTGACACTGATGTCCTGCCCTTGGATCATAAGGAGTTGCAGGATTTGGGGCCGGTTGTGGAGTGACGCATAGTGCACCAGTGAGTAACCATCCTCATCTTGGTTGCCCAGACGCGATGCCGGGCACTTGCGGGCAAGTGTCTGGAACACGGAGACTAGGCCTCTGATCGCCGCTTGCCTGAGACCAGCTTGTAGGGACTAAGATTTACAGGAATAAAGGACGTAGATGATGAATATTTACTCATTTATCACCAATGAAACATGATTTTTGCCGACATCAACAATGTCAACAACATCAGCATCATCAATTTAATCATCATCATCATCATCATCATATTCATCTCTTCTCTCATCCATAATCTCAACAAACACTTAAGACAATACATCTCTAACATAGCTTAGTGAAATGCAATGGCGCATAAAGACGAGGGAAAGACACATAGGGCAAAATTGCTGGTTGTGTCTGTGCTTTTAAAATTAGAATCAGACAATATGAATAAAAGTTTTTATGTTATTTTGCTTAAAAGTGTTCAAAGAGGTCAATACTAAGTCTATACCCAAATATTTTGGTTCTGCCTCTATAGAATATTTTGATTTTGAATAATTTTGTCATATGCGTCATTCCCACATTTTTACGCACGACGTTTCACAAAGCTACCTAAAGAAACTGACATTACAAAAAAGCCATGAACCCTCCAATTGCAGCTCTTTTTGCTCGAGTAAACTTAAAGAGTCCAATATCTACTGACCTTGAACTTGATGGCTTGGTGGTAGCCGTATCTTCTCTTGAACTGTTCATGCATATGGATATCTGTAAGGGGTAGCCTCTTCGGTTTCAGATCCTTGATCTTCTCATAGAAGGAGTGGCACCAGAGGGGGCGGGGCGGGGAGACAGGGTAGTAAGTCTCCAGGTCCATTGAGAACACATAGTACCTGCAGGACAAATGAAGTGGTATACATGTAACTGAACAATTGGATATCTATACAGTGGAAAAGTTTTTTTGTCGATTTAGAAAAAGAAATATCCAGCAAATTAATGAGCAGGCCAAGGTAGGAAACTGATACATGGTGAACAATTACAAGGATTATACATTTTATTATTGTATTTTATTATCCAATATTTTCAAAAACAATCTTCCACATCCCCATCAGTAACAATATCTTATTGTAGAGAAGTTTTCATAATGAAATAATTACAAAATGGTAATAATATCATCTGACTAATAGTCAGATGGTAATAATACCATCTGACTATTAGCAATATCATTAGGCTTCTTTTTGTTAATATGATCAAAAACCTTGAATATGACCTAATGCTAATACTACCTATAGCAATATCATGATATCATCACTAATATTAACATGATCATCACCATCATTATCATCAAGATCATCATCACTTTCATCATAAAGATCATCATCATCATCATCATCAACATCATACATGTACATCATATTGAGAGAAATCCGGGGGGGGGGGGGGGGGGGGGGGAGAACACGAGCCCTGTTTGGCACACTTACTTCTTTCCACCCAGCTCTTTGACAACCATAGGATAGGACTCTTGGAACGTGTCTGGCTCCGTCAGTTTGGCAAGTCTCTCTGTCGCCTCGAGCTGGATCTTGTTGTAATGGTTGACGATCACAGGCAGGGGCTCGATGACCTCATCATCGCCTTCTATGTCAATTTGGATGCCCCCGTGGAGGTGGACGTACTTGTTGCCAAAGTCAAAGTTGGGACACCGAAAGTCGGGGGCTAGCATCAAGGGAGGGAGCTCCCTTTCTGTCTTGCACTCGTCAGCTATGATAAGAAACAATAGAAGACATTCATAAACAGCTGACTCTCTCAATCCAGGTGTTGTAAACAGGTACCTAGCACTGAAAAAGCTCTTGAAAGCGGTTTACATATTATACTACCTTCACTCTCTGATGAAATTACTTGTGACTTGAGGTTCATGTAGAAATATGGATAAGTCTGGGAGCAGCTTATCCTTTTGCCCACTGTGTTGATTGGACCCCTCCTCTCCTTCTTTTCGAACCGATCACAAAGGGGGACCAGGAACTCTTTGCATCATGCTACCAACTCAAAACACTATACTCACCTGTAAGTTGAGGTAAAAGTCTGGACATGTCTGGAACTTTGTTCTTTCTCCTAAGTCCCATCAAGAATGGAACCAGGAAGCTGATCAGCTGAAGGAGGGACATCTGACGCCTGACCTCAGCCTTGTTACACAGGTGCTTCTCTATCACATCTACATGAGCCTTGGGAAGGAAGAAAGGAAAACAAGAACAGCTTTAATCTTGAGGGACAGAAGATCAAATTTAACAGATTCAAACTTACACCAAAATGGTTGATAAGTCAAATGCTAAACTACATGTAACATGCTAAACTAAGGAGGTTTCAGTGAATAAAACTGTTTATTTATTCATTTATTTACTCTATTTATTTGTTTTGTTTAAACAGGGTAACTCTTTCAGTTACATAACTGTTCTTCTAAGAGGCCCTGTATAAATTATACATGCATAAACAGAGAGAACAAACACTGAATATATAACATACATGTAATAGAAAGATTTCTTTCCTTCATTACCACACAAAATGAATTTGGAAATAATATTAGACCAGCATACTCAGTGCTACCTGTCAACAAGTTAATACAAGGTTTGTTTGTTGACTACATCTTGCTGATCCCAACTACCGATCTTCCGCATGATACACTTCAAAATTCTTTCTTTCTTTATTCATTTCTGTCACCTGAACTTAAAACTGGCTCGAAAGGTACTATAAAACAACATCCATATTTTAATGAAATGTGTCTGCTATGTAGTATTATATGTTTGGAGCATAAATTTCTGTTACACAGACTAGATGTTACAAAAAAATCATATCAGACAAATATTAAAACGGGGTAAACATGGTATTCAAGTTGCCATTGGCAGGAGTGCTTTGTGAATATAAATTGAATGCCATCTTTATGAATTAGTATCACAATGCTAATAAGTCCTACGTCCATTCAATGCAATTCAAATAGAACAATGCCCTTTGAATACCTGTAATCTTGTCTGCAGCCTCTCGAATACATCTCGGTCCGTCCTATCCTCATGAAGCCTCAGGACTCCCGAAACCTCGTAGGCAGCATCCACCACAAACATGTTATTGTGCTGCTGCACTGATTTCTGCCTCCAAGTCAGTTGTACGGACATATCATTGACATACTGCATGAAGACACGCTTGTCGATGTTGGCATCGTGCTTGCTCATAGGGAAGAGACGCATCTTGTCGTAGATGGTGGCGTAGTCAGGGTCCTTGGTGATGTCTATCATTCCTGAGGAGATATCAAAGAAAAGGAAATATTTTGAAATGCAAATGAAATGGATTCACTTATTTATTCAACAAATCAAATCTTTATCTAACAATAAAACAAATAAAACTTAAATTAAAACTTGTCCAAAAATCACTTTTTTATAGATCCAATCACCAACTTATTTGTGTCACATACACATTTACATATTTCACTGGACTCCTGAAAGAAAAGATAAAGTTTAGTCCAGTTCCATTTGTTCGGTTCAGGAGTGCCACGTTCGGCAAAATTCTGTTCAGTTCGTTAATTCGACTACCAACATTTCCTTTTTATGAAGATAGATAAAGAAATAAGGACAATAAGGTATTCAGTACGACCCACAGTTTGCAATGGTGCATACTCACCTGCCAAAGTGAACTCTGTGAGAATGATCTTCTTTGATTCTGGAACACCTTCTGCGTTGACATCCAGACTCGAGCGCCAGCGCTCTGAGAACTTGGTGCGTTTATCTCTGGGGAAGTAGGCCCCATGCCACAATGCCTTCATCATATAGTCCACGTTGGTCAGGAGCTGGCCCACGTAGGTGTCGTTGTAGGCAGGGGGTAACTGACAGGAGGTGCTCTGGTCAAAGTTGGCCTCCAGGGTGATTGATGGTACCTGAATTCATAATGGTAGCAAGGTAAGGGAACAGGCATTTTTAAATTATTGAACCAATGATTACATCATTACAGGGAGTAGTCTTCTCTTACTATTTTCACACCCAAGCCTGTGTTGCTTACATGAGCACTTTGTCCATCCATGACATTGAACACCTTATGGATCCTAATTTAGTAGGTTACCATGGCAACCAAATTTTATCAACTTCCATTCTTTCAACATACCATTCACAATGAAACAGTAGCTTACAAAGATTTATTATTTAAATTTCAAAGGCCTTCAAACTTCTAGAATATGTCAAATGTCCATCACTGACTTATGAAACAGGTTCATCTTCCTAATCCATTAATCTCTTTCTCTCTCTCTCTGTGCAGGAAGGGGGTGAGAAAGAGAGAGAGAGAGAGAGAGAGAGAGGCAAAAAAATACTATGATCTATAGAATAAATAAATTTAATTATTAAATAGATGAAAGGCATGAATAGGAGACTAGCAGAAGAGATGAGAAAGAAAAGGAAAGACAGAAGGGGTGGCAATTAAAATTGAGGAAAATGATAGAGAGGCAAAAATAGAAACAGAACGAAAAAGCAACAGAGAGAAAAAGAGAATAAGAAAGGGCAAAAAAGAGAGATGGAGAGAGTGAAATACACAGAGATAGGAAGGTGATGATGAAGAGAAAATGGAAAAGATGGAAAAGGAGATAGAAAGATGGAGGGAAGGAAAAGGCAAGACAAATAGACATAGCAATACAAGTAGTAGTCTGAGACTGAGGGAAATGTATTATGTTCCACTATACCTGGTTGAGCCCGTAGATGCCCATCACCAGTTCACGGATGATCTGATGAATGACCCTGAAATCGATGGGTTCCACCGTGGGGTCAAAGGGCATTAGAATTAAGCAGTTGTTGTTACTGAAGGGTTTGCTGGTCATGATGATACCATTTGGTGGTTCTGCCTGGAGCTTGTGCTCATCCTAGTAAAATCACATAACAATTTTAGAATTTAATGTTAGTCTTGTAGATTTCTTTTTTTTGGAAGAGAGATCAGTTGACTTGTTCCTTATATTTCACATAGCTGTATACTCCACAATTCTGACTAATACCAATATCTAGTAAATGAATTTGGTTTATAATATAAAGAAACATGATTAACTTTAACAATTTTGTGCCTGCCTAATAAAATAAAAGAACAAAAAATTCTTACCTGCCCAATTTAATCTAGTAAAATATGGAAATTTTTGTTTGGCTGTCAGATTTACACACACTGGAAGATAAGAGATAAGAGTGTTCATAAACTACACATGTACATCATAAAATGTGAGAGCTTCACATGTCATGCCAAGAATAAACCGTCTGGAAAAATGATAACTGAAAATTATTTCATTGAGAATCCTCATCCCATCAATTTTGGCATGGTGCTCCATGGTTGCGTCTTCAGACAATTAGCTCAATTTCCTTACCACTTTTTTCCCCTCATTATTCAAGTACTATACATTTCTACTAAATTCATTTGATTGTTCACAACTCTAACGCTTCATAACTTTCTTATCATTTTATAAGATTTTCCTAAACCATCACAAATCTGTTTCTCTACTTTTTCTGCTTTTATCAAAGTAACTTGAATACCAGCCCTGGTAAAAATTCCCCTTTAAAAAAAATTCCTGTAGTAGATGGGACGAAAAGAAATTCTTATACCTGTGACAAGAACCAGTGATACGACGTCTGAGCCAGCATTTCTTGTACCTCAAAGCGATCATACTTTTCAAAGAACTGAGCTGCCATCCGATTGGCTGTGGCATTGGCTACAAGGGTGGGGTCAACTTCCCCCGCATGGAGGTTGGTTTCTGCAGCCTTGCCAGACATCTTTACAAATTATCTGCAATTTAGAGAAGAAAAAAGGCCTATATTTTGAATAATGTGAATTTAAGTAATTTGGTATTAGAGAAAAAAGAGAAGACATTATGACAATAATTATTCTCTAGACTTACAGTGTGATAAAGTTTACCAACATTTATCACAAATAAAATTATGAACTGGTTTTAAACTTCAAGAATGACAAACTTTTCTTTGCCAAGGTGTATTGGATACAATATCACAAGATTTTCACATTTTACAATAGTTTTTCTTTCATTTTGTGCAATTAGACTCAAGATCTGGATCTACTGTGACTTTGATGGATTTTACAATATTTTTTCTTTCATTTTGTGCAATTAGTCTCAAGATCTAGATCTACTGTGACTTTGATTTTGGATTTTCATTTTTAATAATTTAAATCACCTGTAAAATCTCATGCGTGAACTTTGGACTAAAAATTTTTTTTTCTGGATCACAATATAAATTCTGAAACTTTACATTGATTAATTTTGTAATTTCACCTAGAATCAGGTCTAACAATTTAGAGTCTAGAAAAAAAAATTACTATTAGGCCTAACGTTAGAATAGCCTTGATCCCCTGTTCTTAAAGTGCAGCCTGCGAGACGATTTCATACGGCCCGCCAATAGAGCCTAGTAAAAAAAAAAAATTCTTGTTTTATGTAATACGTGGATACAAAATATATCATCTTAACTATTGATGTGAATAAAGGTATCACAATTTTTGCTGGCTTGCTCGCAAATAGTATAATTATCATAATTATCCGTTCCCTGTCCTACCACATATGGCCTATAGTTGAAAAAAAATCAAACAAAGAAAAGAAATAAGGATAATAAACCAGGAGGGGTATTCTAAAATTGTTCCTCCTTATAGATGGTGTATGCATAGGCGTATGAGGCGGGGGTGGGGGCTGATCAGCCCCCTCCCCCGAGAACATCAAAATTACCTGGCATTCGGGCACCCACCACCTCATTTTGGGGAAGTAAAATGGTCTCTTTGTAGTTTTTATATCTTATTTAAATTAGCACATTTTTATGACTAAATTATATTTTTGAGGTTTTAAAGTGTCATTTCTTTGCTCGCTAGCTTCGCTCGCTTGCTGAAGTGAATTGAAAAACCAAAAAGTTAATACATAATTCGGGCCCAAGAGACATCAGTCCCATGCGTCTTGGTATGTATGTGTAATACTCAGTGGCCCACGACATAATTTCAGGAATATTTCTGGCCCGCCAGACAAAATAATTAAGAACCCAGGGGCTAGATGATTTAGATCTAAGTTAGATCTAGTCTACATCTAACTGTAGACTCTACGTTATTGTTGTTTTGCAGTACAGGTCTAGATCCAGATCTAACATTAGATCTAAATTTGATTTAGCAATAAACAGAACACGAGATATCATACTTCACTTTACTTACTCTAGATCTACTTTACTTTAATTCCATGATATTATAGGACGAATGCCTGTTCATCGATCGGAGCTTGTCGTATCATGTGGTTATACATTTTCCATGCCTTAATTAACATGTAGATTATGTGTGGGAAAGGACAAGAATGTATGTAGACATGGTAGATATTGACTCATACAGCCTAACTTTATACTGGCTCGTAAACAAGATCATGGTTTTTTAGACCAGTACATGTAGATTCTATTTATCAAGTTAAAGCAGTTTACAGAAGTTGCTGAGATAACATATTCTGGGAGACTATTCCACAAATCCACAATTAATTTTATGACATTTCTAATTAACACTTTAAAATGTGTGCAAACTTCGGTTACCCCAGCAATGCAAAACAAGGACTTGTCAATGAGTGAAAATCATTTCTTCAATCTTCATGAAAATTGAAATACCAGTAGGCCTAGACATGGTAGACTTTCTAACTTATTAACTTAGAGTTTCTCCTTCTGCTATTTATTTTTCTTCTAGTTCTAGATCTACGGTACTTCTTCTTCTTTTCCTTCTTCTGTTCCTTCTTACTTAAATTTGAAAAGTTAAAGAATTGATGAACCAAGACAAGCAATTTATCATGAACTTTCAGAATCATATTCATGGCTCACATACTGGCGCATTAGCGCTGCGCTAGCAACTAGCAAGCTACATGCCCGCGGACGGCTGGTAAAGGCGTTGTGTTTATGCCGCAACTCGCCCGCCGACTTGCTCGAAGCGTTCGTTACTACCACCGTCGCTACGTGTATTTCCTGTGTCTGAGCTGTGACTTGTGACTCCTTGTCGCTGTATTTACCTGCTAGCTACTTTGAAATGTCGGTTCCCTTTCTATATTCTGTCATGTCGTCATCTCGTTTTGAATCCAGAAGGAAATAAGCGCTTTAACAAGAAGAATAGATTTTTCTTCACAACTTTATAAAAATTTGAACAAGTTGTCAAAAGTTGTTGATACGGCGTCAAGGCAAGAAGGTCAAAGAAGGTCACAATGGCAAAAGGTCAACTCTTGACAATCAATTATTAGATTTCAATCAAGACACCACTCAATTATTTTTTCTAATCTTACACAAAACAAGGTCGAGATCGAGAGTTGACAAGTTTTCCACACTCGGTTCCCAGACTTGGTTCTGGATAGAGCCGGGGGGGGGGGGGGGGGGGGGGTGTCACAATCCCAATCAAAATTTCTGTCGGCAAATGCGCCACCTCTGTCTGCAAAAAACTAGAGGGGATAAAGGGAGGGAAGAGAATAGAGAAGAAGAAAAGGAGAAAAGAGAAAGGAGAAGAAAAAAAAAAGAAAAGGGAAAGGAATTAAAGGAAATAAAATCAGAAAGAAAAGAAGGAAAGGAAAAGGGAAGAAAAAAAAAAGTAAAAACTAGCCATTTTTTTTTTCTCGCTCTCTTCACTCGCTCGCAAAAACACTGGAAAGTTAATATAATTATGTTCGGGCAAAAGGCGTCCCCCTTCGGCAATATAGGTTGCAGCTCTCCCAATATATCATGTTCCAAATTGGCTTGTGACAGTTTTCATTCATATTCTTTATTTCTTAATTTTTAAAATTTGATTTAATTTTTAAATTTTTTTTTTTGTGTGTGTGCTAAATCTATATCATGCTTTGAACTGGATTATGACATGAGTTTCACGGTTTGGGATTTTTTTTTTTGGGGGGGGGGTTCTTTGTTTTGTTTTGTTTTTGTTATGTTACTTCTGTATACCTGCTATGCTTTGTAAAATAAATGAAATTGAATTTGAATTTTATTAGTATTTGTGGGGGGGGGGGGGAGATTAGGGTGCAGAATTTTTGTCTGCAAATTTGAGTGTCAGTCCCTAAAAGTTTGTCGGCAATTTTGGGTGTCACACTCCCCATATCAACGCCCCTGATTAGAGCAGACTCTGATACAAAACGCACACAAGAAAAAAACAACACAGGTTTGTCCGAAAATTTAGACAAGATTACCCCTTAAAACACAAACCCCTTAGCAAACGTGATATCTTTCATGCCTCGACTCGAAACATTTTTTGCTTTTCGGATATTATTTTGCTTTTCGGATATCATTTTGACAGGTGATATACGCCCCCTGGCCAGCCCCCCGGCCCCTTCTGAATTTTCAGCTTCTTGGCCTAGCTCAGCCGTGTAGCTATAGGAAAATTCTGATGAGCACGGGTGAAGCGTGCTCGGATCCCAGGGGAGTGCGTCCAGGGAGGGAGGGAGTTTTTTGCTCTCACGCAACACGCGAAAGCTTTCACGTTTTTAACAAATTTGAGAGAAAGATAACGGCTCGTAGCACCTTTTTTGGGGTGGGAAAGTTATAGTTCGACGCCCTGGCTGTTTTCACTTATTTGGACGCAATGCTGCACTGTAGGCCTACTTGTATACAGGAGTGGGCGAATTAAGCGCGAAAGCTTTGACGTTTTAGCAAACTTGGAGAGAATGATAAATAACGGCTCCTACTAGCACCTTTTTAGGCTCTCACTTCCCCCGCTTTTTTGCTCTCGCTTTTTTTTTTTTTTTTGTTGGAGCCTTAGGGGGGCTACCGCCCACTAGCGTAGCTGAGGGGGGAAGGGGGCAGAGTGCCACCTGACTACTTTTCCTAGGTTTTTTTTTTTTTTTGAGATTCTTTTTTTTTTTTTTTTTTGGGTGCTTGTCAGAGAATTATGGAAGAAAACATCTGATACCCCCCCCCCCCCCCCACTGAGCGAACTTTTTTGAGGGCTGGCGAATTGTCTCTGGTTTCTACAGCCCTTTTTCAAACCAGTAGACTTTTATGTTTTCTATTAATTTCTTACTGTTTGAAACCACATAGTCTCTGCTGGTTTTTACTGGTCTTCAATCCTTTTGAATCTAATGGTTTCTATAATTGGTTTCTATTGATTTGACCACTCTTCTTCAAGCCAGTAGAGTCTCCTTCCCTAGTTTCTACCGTGGTGAATACGGCCCCTTTTAAACTACTCTGGTTTCTTACGGTTTCTTACGGTTTGAATCTGATTTTATACCGCTTAAAGAAGAATGAAACCCAGGGGAAAAAGAGAGGATAGAGAGAAGCAATTTAAAAAAAAAGTTCCATCAAATTCGGTTACGAAATGAGAAAGTTATGAAAGTTTGAAAAGTCTCAATTTATTGAACTTCTATGGCGATCCTCAAATTGGCAATGTTGCTTCAAAGTGAAGGTTTTGTAGTACAACTCCCCACCATGTTTTGTACATAAAATTTCATATTTCCCCCATTATCTCTCAAGGTGCAGTTTGTCTCCTTCTTAGCTCAAGATAAATCATGGGAAAATGTATTTGACACAACATATGTTGAATTCTGAATTCACAAAAGGACAAGCAGCATCTTTAGAAATAATGGAGAAACTAGACTGTATTGTAATTTAATGGTTTATACTGGTCTTCACACCAAGTGAGATCTAATGGATTATATGGGAATTCTGCTGGAATATGTTCAAATTCCCGTAGAAATCATTAGAATCCTAAAACCAGTAGACACCAATGTCTTCACTGCATGGTTCCTACTGGTTTCTATGGGAATTTCGACCTGGGAAGGAAACTTTTTTAAATGGATGGCGAAATTCCCCTTTAAAAAACACAAACTTGATTTATTTATGTCTCTTGAAAATGATTTCTTCTTTTGACCCCTCACTCCTTCAACCGTATCCCCTTCCCTTCGGCCAATAATCCTCGATCGAAAACAACAAGAAAATTTGGCAGCGGTGTCTGAAAAATAGACTAATCCCAAATCAACATGGATGCCTCCATGGAGCGTGCACACTGACGGACTGCACTGAGGCTGAGCTGAATGATTTGTGAATCTGAGCTGAGCTCCAGCTGCTAATTTATCGCTTTTTTGGTGAGTGACTAAGATAATTTTAACTGCTCTGAAATAAACTTGGAAGAATATTTAGGCCTATTCTGGTGTAACGTATAAGATCACAAAACTGTAACCCTGATTCTTCAGGAAATTCAGCTCAGTCCCGTATGCTCAATATTTTGTGTGTGTGATATTTCTACTGAATATATACTGACTATAGTAGAATTGATTGTCAGATGCCAAGAGTAGCGTGCAGCGGGACTGTGTAACCGAGCGCAGTCCCGCCGGGAGCACTGGCGTGGGTGCCGAGGCATAGCAGCTAGCAGGGTCAGACTACGAGCAGTTTCCATTTGCTTTAAGTTTGTGTTGCTCAAGTATTTTTTTGTGTTTTAACTTTTATTATGGACTGAAGTTTAGTTCTTACATATTCCGATATACCTGATACAGACAATTTAAGCTCTGTAGACTGTATTAGTATTTTTCCTTCGTGGTTTAATAATAATGTTGAATAGATCTAACATGTGTAAAAAGACCATGACATGAAAAGTGAAACAGGGGCCTGTTTCTCGAAACCAACGACAAGACAGTCATAACTTTATCCGCCAACTACGGAGATGTCCATGATCTTCCTAAATTGTTTCACGAAGAGCTTACTAGCTAGACATCTCGTGATATCGATACTATCGGCGAGAGTAGGAGCCGACACATAGCCTTGGTTGCAATTACACTATATTTTTAAAAGCTAAATTTAACTCAACTGCAAATATTTGAATGAACTATGGAATAAAAGAAAATAGAAAATGTAGAAGGGTATAATAGATGCCAAGCACTTTTTAAATTATGTAAATTACATGATGGATTCACTTGTAAAATGAAAAATATGAGTGATTGATTTCATGATCGGTGAGCCAGTTTTACGTTGGATAGGTACCCCCCGGATGTCGTCATTTGATAGTTTATCAAAATAAACCCATATATTTTCATTGTAATAATAATATGCCTTGAATGTTTTACATAATGTTTTGGGGCTTGAGTATGATATGGAAATTACAAAAATATTCATGTTATAAGTTTAAACACGTATATTTCAAAGTATTCATTTTAAAAATCGTCGATATAATCTATGTTTACACTGATATGGGTCTGAAAACCAGAGAATATGCCGTTGACTATGGCTGGCCTACGGTGTCATATTACAGTTCCCTCGTCGGATTTTAGTTCACCAAAGAAATCTTTTATAGAAATCATTTACGAAGATTGCCCAATTATTTGTTTTCATACAAAAAGCACTCTTGTAATTATTATATAAGAAGTAACATGTGATTTTCAAGTTTATTATGGTAGCACGTAATTTTTCATGCTAATTGATCAGATATAAAGGACCCATATCGTAAAATAGCTTTGCAATCAGAAGTTAAGAGACTTACTAAATTCATTTTGACATAAAACATACCTGGCAACAGTTATGAATTTATATATATTTTTAGATTATAATACTTCCCATTGCTTATCAGTAAGGCTTGTATTTTTTTCTTGCCCAATGTTTATTTGTCAATAGTTGTTTTTTTTTTTCCAGTTTCCAATGATGGGATTAATTTGACAAGTTTTGGTTTAACTTTCTTTTTTTTTAATCCCACCACATTTTAATGCAGGCCTATCTCCTGTCAGTCTATTATTGTTATCGTTTTTATTATGGTTTTCTTTTTCATTTGAAAAAAAAAAGTTCCTTTCATATTGAAATGACCTCAATTAGACTATTGTTGTTTTTGTATTTTTATCCATTAGAATGTGGAAAGAGTGTTGATTCACTAGAGTTAAGTGGAGACAAGCCTTGAACAAAAACACTATGTATTTTCATATAATTTTCATAATATAAACATGGATAAATTCCAGATAAAGTGAATGCGTAGAAAGAGTTGCATAGAAGTATGTAGTGTCCCTTTTTGCCGACCATAATCTACCCAATAAATAACATGTGATGGCGCTGTACGTCGACTAAAAAAGATATGACAGGTTTGGAGGCGTCATAAGTCCTTAGTCAGGAAGTTGTCGCGCATCTTGGTAAAGACGGCTTCGTGAAACACGTAGCGGACAACTAGAGAACTAGCGCTGACTTAGTCAAGAACTTAGACATATGACGGTTTCGAGAAACAGGCCCCAGAATAAATAAGATCATAGAATAGATGCAATGCAGTTATCTCCAATAACCTCACATAAGTGTGAGTGGAATAGATGGGGATTTGATTGGGAGTGATCACTCCACCAGCATCAGTACCCCAAGCACCACCCCCTCTGAGAGTTTCAAAAATTGTAATTAATATTCTGGCATCTCATATGAGATGCTGCTTGCCAGAATATTAATTGCAATTTTCAAACTATCAGAGGGCACTCACGGGACCATCACTATATAGAGCTGTGTCAATTTCGGCCTGTCACGACCTCAAAGTTGAAGAGGTAAAAACACCAATGTATTCGGCAAAATTTTGAGAAAATACTTCCTTCTACATTTTAGAATGATAGAATATCTAATTTCATGCCAGATCCTTTGACAGGATCTTTATCATCTTGATCAAATGAAATTTTCAGGCTGTTTTTGGTCGGTGATCTTGCTCCTCTGCCGCACACATATGTGCAAGATATCACAGACTTGCTATGGGAGGCAATTGCTTACAGTATGAAGGTACAGAGTTCGAGGTTATCTCCAATAACCTCGCATAAGTATGGGTGATCAGAGGGGGTGCCTTTTTTTTTTTTTTTTGCTTCTTGGGTAAATTGGGAAGGACGTAATTTAGGTGATGGACCCCCACCAACAAAAAAAAAATGTGCCTGTGCTAACTTAAAGAATGCACTCGTACTCAATTTTATGTTGAATTTCAAGTGATTTTATTATTACTCATATTAATAACAAAATACAGAAATTGACTTACTGCTGACCTCCTATGTGAGGACTTATCTTTTTCATAACTACAAGGTACCAGGGTTCTCCACTAGCGGTTTTACCCGGGGGCTCCGCCCGGGTAAAATTTGAAAAACCAGTTTAGCGCCCGGACAAAATTTCCCCGCCCGGACAAAAACTTGATGCGCCCGGATATGAAAATTGACATATTTTCACGCACAGACAAGACAGCATCATAAAAACTTTACTCGCATGATCATGTCGGAAACCCGCACGAACACATTATCTCTTTGCATGAACCACGTCGAATTCTCATTGCGATCACGGCCACATATAATGCACCATCTCGACGCAGTGCACTATAATACGTATGCCGTCACGAAACCGCAAATTTGACGCCGTCGCGAAACCGCAAATTTGACTTCAGAGGCCGACGAACACAAGAGCCCCCGGACAAAATGCAGACCAGTGGAGAACCCTGGGTACAAATTTTGTTTACAAGTGACATGTACAATGATAACATGAAAATTGCTAGTGAACTCTGCTTTACGATACTGTTGAAAATTCCATCAAAATATTCCAAATATTAATGAAGTTACAGGATTTTTCCTGTTGCAGCAATTCTTTAACAAATGATTAATCTGCCAATTAATTTTCTAATGAGTAGTCAATTAATAACAACTGAATTACAAAATAATTATTTTTGTAATGTATGCTCTATGACTTGGTGAAAATCCCATCAAAATATACCAATAATACTAATATATATACTAATAATAAGGAAATTACGGAAATTTGTCTGTTTGCGGCAGTGAGCTCATTAACGAATAATTAGCTAATTAATTTGCTAATTGATAATTACTAATTAATTAATTACAGAAGGGTCTATACATTAATTAAATAATAAATCAATGAGTTTCTTTCCTTAAGGTTTTATCTAGAAAAATGAATGATTTTTAACATTTTTGATAAGACCATCCTTTATATTGGTCATGATCGGTCACAGATTTTGAGAGGTCTCAATGGTAAATCAATGACGATATTTAAACCAGATTTTTAAAATTTAAAAAATCATAACTTGCTTAATATTTGTCCTAGAGCTATGGTTTATATACCATTTTAAATGGTTTTCCAAGCCCTTTCCAATGATATAAGTTACAATGTAATTCCACAATTCTTATTTTTTTTGTCACATACCTATCCTCCTCCTCCTCCTCCTTCTCCTCCTCCTCCTCCTCCGTCTCCTCCTCCTTCTCCTCTCCTCCCCTCCTCCTCCTCCTCCCTCTGCTTTTGCCTCTCGTCGGTAGGACCAATACTTAGTGAATACACATTCTACAAAGCAACACAATAATCTGTGGCTGTTCAACATAAAAAATACGAGATTGAGAAGGTGAAACCGTGAAAGCTTGAGCATGGACCTACTGAGCTGAATCTCACTATAGATCACCTGCAGGTTGTAAAAATCTTGAATTTGAAAGATTGTTTAGTCTAGAGACTAAACTCTCATGACTCTACAAACATGTCACGGCAACTTTCACTTTTTCCTGTTTGTTTAGCTCCTTTCATTATTTTTTTTGGTATATCCTCTCAGAATTTCTGCCCCTTTCAGTTCAGTTGCTTGTCTCGCAGATGATCATCTTACTTCATTTTCTTGTCATTAATCTATCTTTTTTTTGTCAAAAAGATTCTAGAATTAAATTCAATGTCGAAAAGCAAGATTAGGAAGTAAAATTTTCAGAGAAAAGATGCCATCCTTGGTGCTAGTATGTATCACCATAGGAAGACAATCTGATTAGATTTTGGGGTACTTGGCAGGGTTCTCCACTGGTCTGTATTTTGTCCGGGGGCTCTTGTGTTCGTCGGCCTCTGAAGTCAAATTTGCGGTTTCGCGACGGCGTCAAATTTGCGGTTTCGTGACGGCATACGTATTATAGACAGAACTCATTGCGATCGATCCAGAGAAGGTGGCCGTGATCGCACTGAGAATTTGACGTGGTTCATGCAAAGAGATAATGCGTTCGTGCGGGTTTCCGACATGATCATGCGAGTAAAGTTTTTTATTTTAAGTCGATGCTTGATTGCGCAATGCCGCGCGGTCTTGATGCTGTCTTGTCTGTGCGTGAAAATATGTCAATTTTCATATCCGGGCGCGTCAAGTTTTTGTCCGGGCGGGGAAATTTTGTCCGGGCGCTAAACTGGTTTTTCAAATTTTACCCGGGCAGAGCCCCCGGGTAAAACCGCTAGTGGAGAACCCTGCTTGGGTCAAAGAGGTAAATTTCTGAAATTTCAGGTGTTAGCCTTGTTTCTCATGATAACTCAAGAACCATTTGAGGTAAGAACTTGAAATCTGGTGCTAGTATCATAGTATGTATCACTATAGGTAGATGATCTGATTAGATTTTGGGGTATGTAGGTCAAAGGTCAAAGGTCAAAGTTGTCAATTCTGAAATTGCAGGTTTTAGCCTTGTTAACACAATATCTCAAGAACCATTTTGATCCATTTACTTCAAACTTAGAACTATGCATTGACCATTGTGAGACGAACTGAGTAGATCTTTGTTCACTTAGGTCATAGAGATAATTATATGTGAAATTAATATTTTTGACCTTTGTTGTCACCATATCTCAACTACTTTCTATTCATGACTAGGAGGAGAAAAAGTGATCATACTTCTGGGTCATGAGGTGTAAGATCAAATGTCAAAAGAGGTCAGTTCACATGTAATTGTATTTGTAGGCTTTTTCTAGTTATCACAATATTTCAAGACCAGTTTGAGCCATCAACTGAATTTTATAGGCGGAGGCATATATAGATGACACAGTCACATTCATCTTGTTGATGATTTCTTTGTTACAATGATTTTCTCTGTTTCAGTCTTTCCCTATTTTATTGAACATGCAAAGGTCAAAGAGTGAGTGATTACAATTTAAAGCCACTGAGTAGCCAGTGTCTATGTGCATTGTATCATAATTCGCTTACACCAGATTTGGGTTGAGGAAAATGTTGGCACCCACCATCTCACCCTGCAAAGCCCCGATCTTGCATCTGCTCCTGAGATGCACCTCAACTTCATCCAGTCTCACCACGCAGCTTTGCAGACATCATCAGAGGTACCACAGCAGGCTGGTGCTGGGCATTGAGACAACGTGTGATGATACAGGAGCTGCCATTATGGACGAGACGGGAAGGGTCCTTGCTGAAAGGCTGCATACACAGAAGAGGATCCACGCCAAGTAAGAACTGGGCCACGTAACGCAAAAAAGTTGCAAATCAATCGCAAAGTTCAAATAATGATTCTGATTGGTTCATGGTTAGCCTTTTGAACAATATGTGAATGCAACAACAGTCTTAATTGGACATTGCTATTTTGCAGTGGATTGCAAACTTATGTGTCATGGGGCCCTGGTTCAGTGCATTTGGCTACAAATCAGTTCAGTCCTTTCGCTACAAATGGAAAGATATTTCAGTGTCCTACAAACCTGTTTGCTAGCATTATATGGAATTTGCAAAGAGTGCTAATAGAGCTTTAAATTTTTTTTTTTTTTAGAAGAATATGAACAAATTCTTGAAGATTTCTCTTACCCACTTGAATATATATCAAGTTTAGGTAGCCTAGCAAAAAGTAATGGCAAATAATAACCATGGCTTTTTAACAAAGGAAAATATTAGGCAAATCAACATTCCTCTTTGCCCTATCTGGGATCGTTCGAAAATGGGGCAGGGCAGCGTCTCATGAAACCATAAAAAAATTTAAGCTTTCTGACATAGTATTGAAATGCAAGTGAATTTCATAACATGTGTTTTAGTGTGAATTCCATTAACTTGGACTTATCACGGTTTTGTGAGATGCTGTCCAGTGTCCATTTGACAGTCTTGATGTGTTCTCATGGAGAAATCTCTTACTTTAATTATGCAGAAATGGCGGTATTATTCCAACTCTAGCTCAAGACCTCCATCGACAGTTCATTGACCCTGTGGTTCAAGGGACCATCAAGGATGCTGGGATTGATGTAAAGGTGAAAGGTCAATTTTTAATTTTCAAAAGTTTCAAATAATTTAGAAGGTAGTGAAATGGGTCAGTATGATGATAGGAGGATTACTATGACTCTTCTGACAAGCGCACAAAGTACCAACATTTTTCTCAAGTGACGATTCCAGTTGGATAGACTTGGAATTACAGGCTAACGCCTTCATCCCATAGATGATGATGATGATGAAAAAGATGAAAGAAAAACTTGATATTAGTTGAGACAAAACTTAATCACTATACCCAACTTTTTAAAGAGGATTTTATTTTGATAAATATATACCTGCAAGTATTTTGTTGCTCAGTCTTTTATAAGCTGATACTGTATATTAGAATATCAATTTGGAAATTATAGTAACTACCAGGTCCCTTATTAGGTAAACTTCTCTCTCTACGAGATAGATAATAGACCTTTGATCTTATTACCAATGGGCCGTTTAGACAAGTGACCATTTTATACACCTTAGATATTTACTTTATCTTGTGGAGAAATGGCAGCAACTGTATATTTCAAAGAGCAGGTCACCTGCAAGGGACGTTATATTCAGAATGATGCACAGTATTTATGTTTCTTCATCGTCTTCCTTTTTGATTCCATCCAGGACCTGTCAGCGGTAGCACTTGCCACCATGCCTGGTATGCCACTCTCCCTGCGTGTTGGTCTGGAGTACACCAAGGACATGCTACTCCGTCATCCTCATCTTCCACTTATTCCCATTAATCATATGGAGGCACATGCCCTTACAGTCAGAATGGTAGAGAGGTAAGATCCATACTTATCTTTCCCTTATCTTCCTCTTATTACCTACCATCCATCACATGAAGGCATATATGCCCTTGCAGTCAGAATGGTATAAAGGAAAGATCCATACTTATATTTCCCTTATATTCCTCTTATCTTCCACTTATTGAGGCCTGCACCCCTACAGTCAGAATGGTATAAGGGGCAAGATCCATATTTAAATGCTTCTCCCTCATATCTTTCCATTATTTTTATCTCCTCTCCATTCGTATAGAGAACCAAGTAATAACCTTGAGAGAGCTAGAGATATAAGTGTTGTTCTCAGGAATTACTGAGTAAAGTTTATTACATGTATAACTTGATATATCATTTCCCTAAACTTGCTTACACAATTAGGTGAAAAACAGCAAAAATAATGATCTTGTCCACCAGGAGGCTATTCTCTGAATCCCAACTCTCATGGCTATCATCTGTTTAGAGCCAAAAGGACATTCATATACTTTAGATAGAGTTAACACCTTTCTGGCTCTCTGTATACGATATGATGTACATGTATACATGTCTGAATGTTTTCTTGTGTTATATCTTCAGAGTAGACTTTCCATTTCTGGTGCTATTGGTTTCCGGAGGTAACTGCATCCTGGCCGTAGCAAGAGGAGTAGGGGATTTCAAGGTACTTGGTGTGACGTGGGATGATGCACCTGGCGAGGCATTCGATAAGGTAATTGAGTCTCCAAACTGCAATGTCTGAATTTCAAAGAGATTGTGATTAATTTGACCGATCAAGATCCTATATCAAGAAGAGATATAACATGCCAGATATTTTGACAATACTGTGCATAATTACAAATAATACCTTCAATAAAGTTTTGTGAAGTTCAAGATTTTGGTCTAAATTTTGACAGTCTTTGAAAAGGATAATCTGCATGAAATAAATGGTGATGGTGATGGTGATGGTGATGTTGGTGATGATGTAGATTATGATTATGATGGTGATAATGGTAATGATGATGAATGATGATGGTGATGATATTGATAATGATGGTGATGATGGTGATGATAATGATTGTGATGTAGTGATGATGATAGTGATAATGCTTCTGCTGCTGCTGATGATGATGACAAAGATGATGATGATGAAGATGAAAAAGTGATGATGACAACTAGAAAAGATGAAATTATGTATAAAATGATAAGCATGATGATGATCATGATTATGATGATGTATAACCTTTTTTTCTTATGTGTGCATCCCCTCCCCCTTTCTCTCTACCCTCCCCCTCTCCGTCCCCCTCTTCCCCCTCTCCCCTCTCCTCCTCTTCCACTCCTTCTCTTACAGGTTGCCAGGCGACTGAAGCTTCAGCATCATCCTGACTGCCTTGGTCTGAGTGGAGGCCAAGCGATCGAGAAGATGGCTGAGAATGGTAACATCAGGTTGTTAATGGAGCGAGGAGTTCCTATGAGTAGGCACAGGGATTGTAACTTTTCCTTCGCTGGTCTCAAGAACATGGCTAACTGGCTTATAAATCACCATGAAGTCAGGCAGGGTATGTTTGCAATCTTGCGTATTTCTTTTAGTTTAATAAATAATACATTTTGTAAAGTACATTAAGAAATATTCTATAACAAGATTCCATAGCACAGTAGGGAAAGGATCTTCCTATCTCTAGCACTCTGTCTCTCTGTTTTTATCTTTCTCTCTTGAGGTCTGATCGACTTGAATGGCCATCATCTAACCACCGTCAGTGACATTGTCAGTTTTATTCTAGCGCTAGCGCAAGGGCACACAGCACCAGGGACCAGTATTTCCTATTACCGTTTCTCTTTGTCGCTGAAGGTCTGACTGCATCCCAAGACCATTATCTAGCCACAGTCAGTGATATTGCTGCATCCTTTCAGCACAAGATCACGCAGCACCTAGCAACTAGAATTTCCATTTCGCTGTCTCCCTCTGTCTGTTTTTTTACTATCTCTGTCTATATGTCTCTGTTTCTCTTTGTCTCTGACTCTTTCCTTGAAGGTCTGACTGCCTCTAATGACTGTCATCTAGCCACAGTCATTGACGTTACAGCATCCTTTCAGCACAATGTCACACAGCACCTAGTGGCAAGGAGCTTCCTCTGTCTGTCTGTCTGTCTGTCTGTCTCTCTCTCTCTCTGAAAAGCCTTACTGCATCCAAAGATCCCATCTAGCCACAGTCAGTGACATTGCAGCATCCTTCCAACACTGGGTCACACAGCACCTAGTGAGTAATATTTCCTCTTTCTATCTTTCTATCTCTATTTCTCTAAAGGTCTGACTGCCTCTGATGACCACCATCTTGCCACCATCAGTGACATTTCAGCATCTTTCCAACACAAGGTCACTCAGCACCTAGTGACCAGGATCGCCAGGGCCATGCTCTACTGCCAGCAGACTGGACTGATTCCAGATGGCAATCAAACATTGGTAGGTTACCCATATAGTTTTAGTTTGCATTTTTATGAGGGTTGTATACATGCTTGATCCAAAAGGAAACCAAATGACACGTAAGAAGTGAAAAGCTTAATGTTGTCGGTATAATTCTTGTCATTGTGTTGTTGGGACCTGGTCATGTACATGATACATAGATGTGCCAAACATAATGACAGCTTAGGGTAGACAAGAAGAGGGGTCCTAATGTTCATGTTCTTTTAATACCCACTTCAATGAAAAACAGTATTCTAGACAATAACTTAGTCTTTGCAGAAAGGTAGTTTATCACTCAAGCAGGTTTGATTTTATATAATAATTTGGACAGTCAGTAAACTTGTCATTCTATGTAAGAAAGTCAGTTTTCAATCTCAAAGTGTTGTTCTTGATTATTAAATAGTACCTGATTTCTAAAAGACTAACAAGTTCACAGTCAAATGTCTTTTATTTTGGCAGCAATTGTTGAAACTTTCTATGAGCTGTGGAGTTTGTGCATTTTCTTCATACACAATGATTATGGTGCATTCTATTTTTTTAAAGCTTTGATATGTATTTAATCAAATCAATTTTAATACTTTTTACCTGTTCTTCAAAGAACTTTACAAAATGAATTATTATTTTTTCTTTTGCAGGTCGTTTCTGGAGGTGTTGCTAGCAACAAGTACATCCGCAAGGCTCTAGACTTCACCACCAGTCTCTTCAAGTATAAACTTGTCTGCCCTCCGCCTTACCTGTGCACCGACAATGGAGTTATGATTGCTTGGGCTGGCGTAGAAAGACTAAGCCTGGGTATGGGCTTTGCTGAAGATCCTCAGTCCCTCAGATTTCAACCAAAGTAAGGAACAATGATAACAACCACACCAACAACCACAATGATAATAACCACACCAACAACCACAATGATAATAACCACACCAACAACCACAATGACAACAGCAGCAACAACAATAAAGCTGTATATAACTTCTGTGTTTTCCATGTGACATTACTTTTTAGTCCATCTAAAAATATGATTTTCTTTGAAGTGGAGAGTGCACCTTTTAGACTAATTTTTCAATACATATTTTCAAATATCAAACAGTAACCTACTTGTTTTGTTCATGTCAATCCCTCTTCATCCACTTCAACTTGTCCTTAACCTTCTACTGCTGTACTTACTGAATTCTTGTAGGGAAGAAACAGATATAATTTCCTCCCCATTTTGTTCTGTGTAAATGGTTTAATTCTTTGTTTACCAGGAACTGAATCACTGTACTGCTATATTGTATATGTTCCATGGACACTGTATGTATGACAAATATCATTCAGCAAGACATTAATTTACATTTGCCACTCTTGACCCAGGTGTATATTAGTGGGTACCTGGTAGGATTATTCCTCGAAATTCTTTGTGTGCTGAAAATTGGTGCTGGAGTTAAAGCTAGGGTTATGATTTTCAAAATACTGTTTGGAATAATTAATATTATTATTTGATATGTGTTATACAAGAACTGAATAGCATTATTATAGTTATTAATTTTCTTTCAATTTCTGTTTTAATTACCTTGCAGGATGCCACTTGGGGAGGATATTTCAGAACAAGTCTTGGAAGCTCACATCAAGATAAAACGAATCAAGTTCTGGTCATGAGACTATCTAGTAGACAGATGTCATGACAATATGTCAAGTCATTTACCATCTGTAAGACTCTTACTTCAGGGCAACCAATATTTGAAGAGCTGTTTTCGCACATAGTCAGGGAGGATCACATTGTGATAAAACAAATCAAGCTCTGGTGATGAGACTTTTTAGCGGACCCAATGAAATGACGTCTCATATAAAGTCTATTACATCTAACAATATTACTAATTTCAAGGGATGTTTTCTGACCAAGCGAGGAAGGCTCACCTCAAGATAAAACAAATCATGTTCTGATATTGAGACTATCTGGTAGACCTGATCAAATGACATCTTACATCAAGCTTATTATATCTGTAAGACTGTTACTTCATGCCAACTGATGTTTACCAATTTCGAGAGGCGTTTTTTGACCAAGTCAGGAGGCTGACATCAAGATCAATGAATCAAGTTCTGATGATGAGACTATCTGATAGACCTGATAGAATGACATTTACATCAAGCTTATTATATCTGTAAGACTATTACTTTATGGCAACTGATGTTACCAATTTCAAGAGATGTTTTTTGACCAAATCAGGAGGCTGACATCAAGATCAAATGAATAGAGTTCTTGTGAAGAAACTCTTTAGGAAGCCCAATGAAATGACAGTTTATTACATCTGTAAGACTTCCATTCAGGGCTACTGGTATTGTAGAGACATAGGAAATGTTTTTAACTTATCCAAGCAAGGTTCATGAAAAGATATTTGATGATAAAACATCTTAAAGTCACATAATCTTGGGTTAACATGGGGGAATTTGGGTGTTTACCCAATAACAGGTGTTGTCAATCACCTGGAGTGGACTACAGTTTTATGACCAACATGCCTTATGTAATGCCCTACATTTTCCACCCTTCATCCCATATGGTAAAGCCATCATCTCACCCAGAGACTCTCTGCGAGACCATGGGGTATTTCTTGGCTGGCCAGCAGGGTTTGCTGTGTCCCGGACTTGTACACCCATTAATATTTCCAGTGCTTTCCACCAAATCTGGTGTCAGCTAATTATGACCATGGAAACTGCCTACCATATGCCTTCATAGTTGTACATGTAGGTTGGATCTCTTTCTCTGATATTCCTTATAGTGCCAGTACACACACAAAAAAAAGGTTCTAGGGAAATTTATAAAGTAATAGAACTTTCGCAAATATGTACAGTATGTTTTTATATCATGCTTGGAGATGAACTAGAGAAATAATAATAATGATAATCATAGTATACAATGTAGATTTCTAAAGTGCACTTTGAAATAAAGAATGATAGAACTTAAAATGTAATCTTGTAATTTTTTCATCACAGTGTTTCCATGAAAATCTTATGAGGTTTTATGAAATAAAGTGATAGGTACATGTAAATTTGTGTGAATGTTTTATGAATTTTGGAATGTGATATTTTTCCTTCCTATTCCGGCGCATAATTGTCACATTTTCATTTCCGTTCAGCCTATAATGATGCTTATCCTTTATTCAGTATTCCTCCTGGAAGCTTTACATTTTTTGGATTTCACATTATTTGTAATAGGCCTAGTGGTTTACATCATTTAATGTAGATGTATGAGATGATAAAAACGTCTGTTTGGAACCAGAAGGGCATTAACTCTGTTGTACAAATGATGGGACTTAACGCCCTTCTGGCTCGAAACAGACAAAATATTCTGTAATCCATGCCAGAACTTCATTACGTCAACGTCAGAATGTGATGTAAATAAAAACAAACAAGCTGCGTATTTAAATACACGTACATGTAGCAGCTTCCTAAGATAAGCAAATGCATGTAGCATCAGTGCAATCAAGTACATGTACTTGTACCAAGAAGTTCCTATAAATTATAATAAAGAATATCCTTTTGGAAAGGAAGTGATTTATTTTTTCCTTGTTTGAATGATCATTTTTCATGTTCCTGTCATGTCTAATCAACATGTATGTTCATCTACTACTCGTTATTCTTTAATACAAATCTTGAGTTCTGGTAATGGAAAATCTGGAAAATTTCATTTTGCGAAACCCTGGCTACAAGTAATCATTAACCCTTTCGAGACAATTGACCACATTTTGTGGTTTGGCTCAATAACTTTTAATTCAGAGCTCTAAAAAATATACCAGATGCATGAGTAGAAATAGCAAAAATTTCTGCACATACTATGTTTATTTTTGTTGCATGACCATACTGCGTTTGATGCCAGGAATTTTAAAAAGGAGAATAAACTTTAAAATCTTGAAATTGGCAACACATTTAGAGGTACAAAATCATTGTTGTTTTATCAAAATTGCCAATTTTTTCAACTTTCGACAAAATTACTACCCATGTATATTTTTCTCAAAGATATTACACCTTATTAGAATCATGTAGCACTAAAAGAAAAATATTATTGTTGCCAATTTGAAGAACAAAATGTGATCAGTTTAGCCCTTAAATAATTCCTGTCCTGAAAGGGTTAATGCAGCAAATGAATTGTTAGAACCAGCACGATATATATTATGAGTAAATCTGCAAAAACATTCTGGAAAACTCATTCACTGAAAAGCACAGCTTACATTTCGCACATAATAAGCCAATTTGTAATTAAAATTTGTGCCTGTGCAGATGAAGGACATCTGTACCAGGTGCAATTGACCTTTTATATGCTGTCATTTTATGCACCATGATGTATGATTTTACATGTTAAACAAGTATCGCGTCTATCAAAACAAATGCACGTGCATGTACATATTGGGGTCATTTTTTACCCTGAATTAATTACGAATTGGCTTATTATGAGACTATAGGTAATGTACGTGGTCAGGATGACTTGCTCAATTTCCCAATTTTTATTTCCTCATTGCCTGGCCACATCAATGATACATTTTAGATCAAAAATGTCAACTCTTTGCTTGCCACATAAATATTCTTCTATGGGATTTGTGTGTAGAGTCTGTGCCAATTGGCACAATGGCACAGCAGATACATGTAAGCAGATAAGCTTATTTGGACATTCAGTGTAATTATTTTTTTTTTCTATTGAATCTTGGTTATTTGTTTTTTCTGTCATCACCAGAACTCAAGTTTAGCTCCAGTGGCGGATCCAGGATTTCTTGAGGGAGGGGGCTCAATAGTCACAAAATTTTCTGACAAGCAAAAAAAAAAAAAAAAAAAAAGGTCCTAAGCATTTTTTGGGCCCCTTTTTCCCTTTTTAACTCAAAAATTTTCTAACAAGCAAAAAAAAAAAAAAAATTGGGGGCCCCTTTTTGGCCCCAGGGGAGGGGGCCCGGCCCCCCCCCCCCCGGGGCCTCCCCCCTGGATCTGCCACTGATTAGCTCTAATATAAGAAAATACCATGGAAGGAATTCAAAATCATGTTACCAAGTATTGGGCAGTTATGAACATAAATTGACATCTAAAGTATGGTTTTACTTCATATTTCATATGATCCAAGCTCTTGTAGGGCTATTGAATCAATACAATGATCAGATATAAAAAAAATATAAGATGTCGTCGGTAATGTATGGGAAAAAATAGCTTGGATTTGGCTTTTAATAAGAGACCACTGTTTAAAAGCGGTGAAGAAAATATTTACTTAGGGGAAATAACCAACCCCTCCCATCAAAAAAAAATTAAAAATCCCATTAATAATGACTTTTGGGGGGGAAAACTTCCCCACCTTTTCTTTCTCTCCCTTTCTCCCTCTCTCTTTTCCCCCTTCTCTCTCTCTCTCTCTCTCTCTCTCTTCCCCATCTCTTTCTCTCTCTCTCTCTCTCTTTTCCCATCTCTTTCTCTCTCTCTCTCTTTTCCCATCTCTTTCTCTCTATCTCTCTCTTTTCCCCATCGCTTACTATCTCTCTCTCTTCCCCATCTCTTTCTCTCTCTCTCTCTCTTTTCCCATCTCTTTCTCTCTCTTTCCCCATCTCTTTCTGTCTCTTTTCCCAATTGCTTACTATTTCTCTCTCTTCCCCATCTCTTTCTCTCTCTCTCTTTTCCCATCTCTTTCTCTCTATCTCTCTCTTTTCCCCATTTCTTTCTCTCTCTCTCTTTTCCCCATCGCTTACTCTCTCTCTCTCTTTTCCCCATCGCTTACTCTCTCTCTCTTTTCCCCATCGCTTACTCTTTCTCTCTCTTTTCCCCATCGCTTACTCTCTCTCTCTCTCTCTTTTCCCCATCGCTTACTCTTTCTCTCTCTTTTCCCCATCTCTTACTCTCTCTCTCTTCCCCATCACTTACTCTCTCTCTCTCTTCCCCATCACTTACGCTCTCTCTCTCTTCCCCATCTCTTTCTCTCTCTCTTCCCCATCACTTACTCTCCCTCTCTCTTCCCCATCTCTTTCTCTCTCTCTCTTCCCCATCACTTACTCTCTCTCTCTTCCCCATCTCTTTCTCTCTCTTTCTCTTTTCTCCATCTCTTTCTCTCCCCCTCTCTCTTTTCCCCATCTCTTAATCTTTCTCTCTCTTTTCCCCATCTCTTTATCTTTCTCTCTCTTTCCCCCATCTCTTTCTCTCTCTCTCTCTCTCTTCCATCCCTCCTTCCTCTCTTTATTTTCTTTTACCTCTTTTTGTTGACATCTGCCAGATCTAAATTTGGAAGGAAAGTACAGCAAAGATGACAAATACACAAAAGAAAACCTCGCCATAGTGCATAAATTTCTCTTTAATTTATGATTTCGATTTCAAATATCTGACATATTTATCAATCAGTATGATAACAAAGACATGTACACATACAATTATATGTATATATTTACTTGCGGAATGTATATCTTATTTCTATACAAAATAATAATGCAATCATAGACCACTGTGTACTGAAATGATGTAAAATCCACTGCACATATGTACTGACAAAATTATGGACATAAAAGGTACTGGTTACAACTTTGCATTTCATATCATTAAAAACAAAATCTCATTCCCACTGGCTCTAAAATGTGCAAAAAATTATTCCCCAAAGGACTACGGTACTGTATACGACATATATTTTGCGGGGATTTGTCTTCACGAATCGCGAGTGGGTCACAAATTTAGCAACATGCTAAAATATTGCCAACATAAGTAGTCAGTTGAATTTGTTGTCTCCTGGTCAGAAATTCACCACTTAGCTTTGCAAAAGTACATCATCATTGCCGTTTGAAGATCTGAGAATTTTCTGATCGTCGGAATTCAATCACTCGCAAAATATTTATGGCTGCGAAATTTATGCCGTATACAATATATTAATAGGAAAGCCACTAGAAAAGAGGTGATCATTTCATAAGGTTAAACATGGACTATGGAAATGTGTAACATTTCCTTTTAAAAATATTGCAATCAAGGGACATGAATTGCTAATGCTGCACTGAGTCTTTGGCCATTTATACATGTACTGTACTTGCATGTACATTTTAAAATCTGCAACATCCCTTCTATCTATTTTGGAACATCTAGATTCTAATGTACTACATTTAAAAAATACATACATTTCAAAATAACACTTTATGTAATGTACATGTAAAATTTTTATTTAAAAAAATTCTGGGGAGAAATAATGAATAATTCTGATTTGGAAATAGAGATTTAATATAAAGTGTTCACAACAACTTTTCTAGTATATGTAAAAATGGATTAAAATATTTCTTGTTTGCTAATAGCATGAACTGCACTAACTTGCTATTTCAGACCCTATTGACAAAAGCTAAAACACAAAATAGTTCATTTACTAATTTGATTTCTATATTTCTATATTTCTATTTTCGTGATTTAGTTTAAAATCTAAATCACCACAGATGTAAAAATGTATGAAGTCATTTAAAGTCTCGTGTGTAATATTTATAATTATTATTCAATCTTAGGAGAATAAAGAATTTTGAATAGCTCATAAAACATAATTCTTCTAAAATTTGAAGCACCCAAAGTGTAAAAAAGACGGACGTTACCAAACATTTCTCAAGTAAAAGTTAGTCATTCCACAAGGATGAAATATTCTTGCTAAAGCTGCAGAAGAAGATTTTCGATTGAGTTGAAATACTCATATGCATACCAGAAAACAGTCTCTTTTAAGCCAATACATTATAATCTATCATTACAAATATATTTTCTGTAATATATATATATATATATATATCCAGCTGTACAATTTTAGTATATCTATGAGATAGAGTGGTAAACAACATACATCAGTGTACATGTATATGTTTACCTACTATATTCCAATACCTGTACATTCTTATTAGCAACTGCATGGAATATATGTACGGGTCTATAAATGAATTCATACATGTATGTTCATCAAGGCAAGAAGAATGCATAATAGTAGTTGAAATGGACAAAATAATTTACAATACCATAGGAGATACACAATAAATAAATTAGTATGATCATGTTCCAGCTTCAAAGATATACAAATATTATTCTACCAATCTACCATTCATTTTATTCAAAGACTCCAGCGCATTCAAAACTGTACTACTCCTGTCAGGGGCGGCGCCAGGGTATTTTGATAGGAGGGGCAAGACGACCTAAAGATGACGTCATATTTTTTCTCCATTAAATAACAGGGGTAATATAGAGTTATATGTTTAAGACCTCTCTTTTTAATACTCCTCTTTCTTCTTTCTTCCCTTTTCTTCCTCCTTTTCTTCTTTTTTTTTTCTTTTTTCACTACTTGAAAAATCATAGGGGGGGCGGTCGCCCCCTCTGCCCCCCCTGTAGTGCCGCCCCTGACTACTGTTGTTCTTCGTGCTAGGAGACAGGATCACGCATCACCCCTACTTTAATAGGTAACTTCATTGGTAACTGGTCAACAAAAAGAATAATGTACAAAACTGCACGGTTTGTTTATAAATGTACACATCATGTTGCCCCTGAATATTTGTCTTCTTTGCTACAATCTCCCAGTCACTCCACATACAATGTACAAACTCTGTTCAACTACAGACACCACGGATCTCCATGTGCCTAGAATGAATTCAAAGATAGGTGAGCAAAGTTTACATTACAGTGGCCTGGTTTATAGAACAAGTTAGCATGCGAATTATGCTGTAGTACTTTGATTGAATCATTCAAGAAGCATCTTTAAAAATATCTATTTACAATGTAGTAAACTGTATTAGATTTATATAACATTTTGTGAGCTTTCTCATGTATAGATTAATTTGTTTTTCAAAGCTCTTTGATCTGTTTTAAATTGGATACAGTGCTATAAAAGGAACAATTATTATCATTATTATTATTATTATTATTTACACATGTACCATCTAGGAAACACAAGTACTTGCATCTGGAATAATAATTATAACAACATTCCTAACCCTATTGATTTATTTCTGTCATATACACAAGGAGAAAGCTTGAAAGGGGGAAAAATTCATACATGTACATATATGTTGTTTCAGTTTTAATTGACATCTACAAAAAATATCTTACACTGACCAAATCAACTTGCATTTTTCTCTTGCAAACTGACATTTATCCCTTAGGTATTCTATACAAAAAAAAATGTAATAGAAAGGGGATAGGTAAACATAACTATTTCATAAGAGTGAGAGATGATAATAACATACAGTGATTCTTTGATTGTTTGGATCATATGATGAAAAAAAATTATCCTTTCTTTTACTTTTCACAAGTATATTTACAGATATATTACACTAGGTAAATTCACAATCATGAACCTAGTCTGAATGAAGATCATGGCATTTTTGATGGTTTTTTAATTTTTATTTTTTTAACTTTAAGCCGAACATTACAGTTTAAACATCGACATAAATGTTATTAATTTCAGGCAAAATATCTTCAAGGAATATCAGTAAAAAAAAAATTTGTTGTTTTTTTTGGCAGTAAAACATATACAGCCTCTAATTTTTCTTTCCTTGAATGCTTTCAACAAGAGAAATGTAAAAGCACGCTCTCAGAGTTTCCATGAGGAATGCGTCACCATTCCTTTACATCAGGACTTGATATATATATGCCAAATTTATGGGTGTACAAATCTGGCAACCAGTAAAACTCATGGTCCACCTGGAAATTACTGGAGTTCGCCTACAAGTGTCAGACAGTCTTCAGTCATGGATCGAGTTGGGAATTTAAGTTGGTGGAGGGTGTACACATTATGTAAGATCTTTTGGTCTTAAAGTGGTGTCCACTCTTGGTAACTGATAACATCTGCTATAAGGTGTACACCCGAATGGTATACTTCCAAATTACCCCATGAAAACCCAACTTTATGTGACTTTAATGAACAATACAGAATACTGAAACTACACAAACACAGCAAAACTCACACCCACGCATACACACTAAAATGATCCAGGAATGTTTCTGTATTATTAAATTTAAAGTAAAACAAAGTATAGTGATTGTGAAAATACCTCTATCAACTCTCATCCTCCGTGTACTTTGGATATAACTTAATGAAAGAATTTCTCACCGCACTTTGGCAATGGCACAACCATTCACTAATTCCCTGAATCAAAGTCTTTATACAAATCTGAAATCATACTTAACTACTTTGATACAACTTGCTCTAGAAAAACAACATTTTATCCTACAAATACATTTTGTATATACTGTACATGTATCTATTCTATTGCACATTGTTTTTTACACAAATTAAAAATACAAGCATGTTCACAAAAGTATCATAAAACCAGGGGCAGATCCATGATTTTGTTAAATAAAAAACAAAACAAATTTGTTTATAAAAAAGGTTATCAGTTCAAAAGGGGAGGGGGGAGTACACTTTCCTTTCAAGGGGGGGGGGGGGGATGGCCCAGAAGTGCCCTCTAAATCCGCCATTGATAAAACCACTTTTAAAAAAATGAGCAAACTTCTGTCATTGATAAAGGTTTTATGATATTAAAGCAGCAAAAATTGATTTGTAAAATATAAGAGATATGGGACATTTGAGATCTTTTGTTTCAACAGGAATAGGTAAAAGAGAGAGTGTGAGAGAATAAAGATGTAATAGATACAGGATGATAAAGAAATAATAGATCGAATTAACAAACACATGAAAATTGTAGTAAAATACAAGACATATGTTGGGTGATGTTGGAAGAGGCTAAAAGAAAGACATGTTACAACCTGACAGAAAAATACAGCAGGACAAATGGACACAAAGGGGAATGGAATCCTAGCTGAAATGAAGCCATGATAAGCCTTTGGGATAGATTACAAAATAAAAAGGTGCTACACAAGAAAGGATGAGAATGAATGAAATTTTGTGATCCACTTTTTGACAGTTTAAAAGAAAGAGACTACAAGAAAGAGGGAAAGGTTTCAATGAAACGTAAGAGGAGAGGGGGCACAGCTTGAACGAATTTAAAATACACAATGAACATGAACTTATAAATAAACATGAAGAGAAGCATTGCTTTAAAAAACGTATCCATGATAAGACACAAATAAGAGGCAAGAGGAAACCACATGTGGCTTCTTCAAGACACAAACACAACATGCAAAACAAGAGAGTTTAGCAGCAAAAGGACACTACATGCACTTTCAAAAGCACACAACATGCCACACGGGTTGACAGAGAAAGCCGAGAGCACGATACATTATGAGGATGACAGGTCGGGATGAGGGAGCTAGGCAAACGAAAGAAGACGTGCAAGCAGTGCAGTGATGGGTCATAACCATGTGTTTTGTGCACTTACATTGAACCCTGTGGTTAAGAAGAGAAACAGAATTTGAGTCAGGAAGAGTTACATAATGTATACATCGCAATAAGCCAGTTCGTAATTACAATTTGTGCACGTGCAGATAAAGGTCATTTGTACCGAGTACAAGTGACTTTTATACACTGTCATTTTACGCACCAGTATGATTTTACATGTTAAACAAGTAGTGCGTCCACCAAAACAGATGCGCATGCACGTACAAATAGGGGTCATTTCAGGGTCCTTTGTACCATGAACAAATTAAGAACTGGCTTATTGTCCTAAACTGATATTCACATCATGAAGAGTAAAATAATGAAGAACTCAATACTGTCCTGAAAATGAAATTCATGTCAGGAAGAGAAATATTATGTAGACATTGTAACTGTCCTGGAAATATGATTCACACATGGTCATGGGCTCGGCAGAAGGGAGCGAACAAATAGCAGACATTACATTTTCAGAAATATGCACATTTAAGTATGTAATTTGTATATGACAAATTTCATTGAGTACACTGTCTGAAAAGTTAGCTGTGATAAGATATATGTTATCTATATCATTTCTTTAAAAAAAAAATACAGAAAGTGAAAGATGTGATCAAAATTTTTGTTAGCAGCCTTCTGCCGGGCATATAATGAGAAATCTTCAATATGAACAGTATAAGATTGTCAAACCAATCATATGAAGACTTTCTATAATACATGCGTTCAAGTCAAAGTATTGCAATAAGGACTGCAATTGGTCTTTGAATGAATCAATTAATCAAGTAAACAGACTTAGCCTCGAAGAAAGAACTCTCATTAAATGGAAAGCTTGGTGAATGCAATCAGAGCAAGGCACTTTTGGAAGAGATTTCAAAGAACACTTCAGAACTGTTGCAATTTTCCTTGTTCTATACAGTCACTTTGTTTGTAGACCAGGACATTTCATATTTAAATGTTTGTATTCAACCTATCTCAGTCCACTTTTGATTAATGAAATACATATAAAATCCACATTTCAACCAAATATCACATAATCTGTTTATGCTTTTCCATAAATATATACCATATCCATTCCACTGACACAAAACATTCCCTTTTTGTAATAAATTATTCCTCTCAATATTGCACAGCCAGCTTGCCCACTCTCACAGCATTTGTATGAAGTGTAGTTGAGTGACAATTGTTGAGATCCATTAGGTTACATGAGAGTATTTTTCAAATAAAGTTAGTATAATCTTGCAGCGGCATCATAGTGTATTTTACATCCAGGTTTTGGTTTAATAACAGTCACTATAAAAGTAAAAGCTTAGTATCCAAAGATACCAATGTTGAAATTTTTGTGTTTCAAACAAAAGATGTTAAAAAATAGGCACTTAAAATATACTGTAACAACTGAACAGAATGCAGCATAAATAATCTTCTGAATATAACTAAGAATCATCATGAGTGCTGTACTAAAACTGAATAGCGGCACAACCAAATGTCTGACACAAATTATTGTGCATACGGCTGATGAGTGAAACATGAATAAATTGTTGAGATGACGCATGTAGCAAATTTGGTTGCCTCTTACACCTTAAGAGCAGCTTCACTATCTGTACCTGTTAATCCATTAGTTGTAACTTCTGCACCTAGAAAGACATCGTCTTCATCTGAATCCATCTCTCTGTCTATTTCGTTAATCTCTTGGACAATGGTGTTATTCTGAATGCCATCCTTTGACGAAAATGGCTCAGTGGTTAGTCCGTTTGTGGTTGGTGAGAGGTCCGTGTCCCTTGCTACCTCAGGAATTGAGCGCTCACTGGAGTCACTTCGGACCATGCGGGTGGTGACAGGGGGGGTGTTGGGAGCACTGTTTACTGGAGAGGGCTTGAAATGGGTTGGGGGGTGGGGCCTCAAGAGGGGCGTGTCCTCATGTGGTGAAGGAAGCTCATGTGATATCTCATTGTTGGCTTGTTCGTATGGAATGTTCAGCTCAATATAATCCTAGGAAAGAATGAGAACAGACCAGGGTCAATATATTGGGAAATACAATATTATCAAGACAGTGAGATGGTTTATTGCCGTTTGGTTTATTGCTATTTGGTCCATTGCCATTTGGTCCGATCATCATATGGTGTAACATCATTCAGTCTAATATCAGTTGGTTCAATATACATTTGGTCTAATCAACATTTCGTCCAATCAACGTTTTGTCCAATAACCAGGAGGGCCATGCAATTATACATTTTGTCTATGACCATTTGGTCTACTATCCATTTTTTTTTTGCAAATTGGTCCAATTACCACTTGGTCTAATCAGCAAATGGTTTAAATCCAATTAGTCCAACACCCATTTGGTCCATCAATCATTTGGTCCATATTACAGTTGGTTTAACTTAATTTTGTCCAATGTCATTTCTTCTACACCTATTTCATCTAATAACCACTTGGTATAATTAACATTTGGTATAATTAGCACTTGGTCCGATTACCTTTTGGTCTAATTATCATTTGGTCTAATAACCGACTGGTTTAATCAGCCAAAGCTAAGTATCTATGACTCTAGGACGTCCATATGTGCTCCACTGTTTTCAGTTTTAGATCAAGATTCTGAATGACAATCAGGTTAAGTTTCTGCAGTTAATTTGTATCCAGAGCTAGAGTCTAGATCAATTTTCATGTCATGGAGGAGTTTTCCACGTTTAGTGGAAAACAATGCCTTTCATACCATAGATATTAGAATATTTTAATGGTAATAATAATTATTATTCTTAATGATAATGCTTATACAATTTTTATTTTTTAAGATATTGTTATTACAGTGTAGCCTATGTACATGTATCATTTCAATAATTCAAAAAATATTATTACTTTTATCATTAGGCTATTACTATTATGATTATTATTTGATAGGTGTATTGTTTCAGTGTACAGGCCTATGATGGGGGTTGTGTGTCCGGACACTTTACAAAAATTAACCTGTCAATTTTGCCATAGGATTTTATGAAATATGAGCATCAAATAACATTAAAATAAATGAATATTTGCTATTCATACACTTGTCAACCTATCTTGTGAAAGATTTATGACAATTTGTATGGAAAGTTGTTCATTCTACGGTTTAAAAGTGACCTGTCGATATAACCTACCCTGTCGGGACACACAACGCCTGGGTATATATATATCATTTCAAATCAAACATGAAAGTAGGCACACAGTAATCTATATTAAGAACATATATGTTTGCAGTATTAGACCAAATGAATATTGGACCAAATGAGTAATAGACCAACTGGTCATTTGACGAAATGAACATTAGACCAATGGGTTGATGGACTAAATGGTGATTAGATGGGATGGTAATTGGACGAATTGATGATTAGACCATTTGGATACTAGACCAACTGGGATTAACCGAAATGGGTACTGGACCAAATGAATGTCGGATGAACTGATAATTAGACCAAGTGGTATTTGGATTAAATGGGTTTAGACCAAATGGTTATTAGACCAAATGGTTTTTGGACAAAATGATATTAGACCAAGCAATGTTAGACCAGCTTACAATTGGACCAAATGGTAATTTACCAGTGAGATATGGAACAAATGAGAATGGGAAAGATGGGAGTTAGTGAGGGATAGAGTGCAGTAGTGAGGGATAGAGTGGGGTAGTGAGAGAGAGAGAGAGAGAGAGAGAGAGAGAGAGAGAGAGAGAGAGAGAAAGAGAGTGAGAGGGGGAGAGAGGAAGAGAGATTGAAGAAAGAAAGGGAAAGGGGAATTGTTGTTAATTTGTTTATAATAAATGCCATTCCTCCAATTCCTCTTTTCATAGTTAGATTTTAAGTCCAAAATGAAACAAAGATAACAAAAAACTTGAAAATCCATTCACTCAAATAACTTCAGTAACTCTCCCATGAAAATAAACCTTGGTATGAAAGCTAATACCACATTGACTGGTATATATAAAAATGCTTTTTTCTAACCTTTTGCTTGCATCTTCAGACATAGCAAGAGCCCTTGCTATACCATTGCAACTGACATGTCCCGGGTTTGAAATCAAATCGATGTGCCAGTACCTTTGGAAAGGCATTAATCCTCATTTCCAAATCCCATGTTGCTTGACTACTTGCATATAACTGCTTTCTAAGCACTCAGGTAAAATAAAGATCTATTGAATGACTTACTGATCTGACATTGGCCTCCAACATGTCACCAAGTCTAACGGCTAGGACGCTGAATGATGGTCTAGACTCAGGGTCAGGTGTCCAACATTCCAACATTGTGTCATATCTGAAAAAGAAAAATATTCTTGTTACATAAAGGGTGTGACTTAATTCAATCTATCAATAACAATTATATCATATTGCTCACATATCCATCCAAGGGGTGCTCAAAGTTGATACGAATTATCAGGATTACCCAGGCTTTTAGCCAAGACACTCTACGATGCTGAAAGCAGTCAAGGAATAATATCTTACCAGCTACCCATTTACTACATGTTCATTGGAGGGGAGAGAGGCAAAGTAGATAAATGCTTTGCCAAAGGATGTTATAGTTCTATGGCTGGGACTGTGAACAATATGATTCTACAGTCCAGTGATGTATCCACTAGATATTCACAACTCAGTTTTTCATAGATACAAAACAATGCCTCCCATCGCTTCACAAAATTATTACTTTGGCTTCAGTTCAAGAAGCAGATACAGTGTACATGTAACAGCCTACAGTGCATGACCACAAGTGATAAGTCTGATCAGATACCAATATCATACACCTTTGTTGAGAGAGGCAAATGTTAACGAAATGCATTTATAATGATGAAGGGCAAGGGCAAGGAACAAAATATACCCTCTTTGATTTACCCATAGCAGTACAGTGTCTCCTTTAAGTGACTTTTTTGCATTATCTTTTGATCTAGATTGCTATTTTTTGTACAAACTGGCAAAGAAGAGGGACAGGCAAAATTAACTACTGATATTGAGTTTGTTATATGACACTGTAGAGGTGTCGTGATCTAGTCGTTAAGTCACCAGACCAAGAAGCTCATGGTATGTGTTCGAATCTCAGCCATGGCACTAATGTCCTTTGGCAAGACATTAATCTAAATATGACACACAGGTGAGGTACATGCAAATGGGTACCTGGCAGAAATTGATTCCTCAAAATGCTTGAGCGCTGTAATGGCAGCCGTTCTTAAACCGGGGCAATAATGATACAGCGCTAGGAGTGGCAAATATGCCATACATAAGCACTATACAAGAACCCACTATCATTATAATTATTATTATCATTATTATACTTATCATTATTATTTCTAGTCCAGTTTTAAGGTGTGCTGTGGGCTTTTATGAATATCTGGAACATCTACTCACACTCCAGGTGGTGCATAATCAGGTGCATTCATTCGATATCCATTCTTGATCTTGTTGTAGAACTTCTCGTCGATTTGAATCCCAGGATACGGAGAACCACCAAGAGAGAATACTTCCCACAAGAAGACAGCATAGGCCCATCTAACAAGAACAATGATGAAATAATACAGATTGCATTATTCATAAAATTCTACTCCACATACATGTAACTAATTTGCTAGAGATGCAGCAGAAGAGAGCAGTAAGATCGTCTACATACATCACAATGCACATACATACAAATAACATACAGGTATATCTACTGGAAAGCAAATTCAAACAAATTAGTTCTGCTGGTATTTTAAAACAATCTACATGTCCATCTGAGATATTGTGAAAGATTATTGGAAATCGATTTCATACAAAGTGTACAAATGACTGATCCCAATAATTTCTCAGTTGCAGGAGCAGAGTTACAAGAGCTCAAGCATCTGCGAGGACTGTAAGGATTGACATTTTAACCTTGTATTCTGGAGTATATCAAGGTATACAGTGGAAAGAATAAACAACAATAAAATAACTATAGTAAGCCTGTATGATTACGTTCTTAAAACTTACACATCACTATATGTTGTGAATACTTTGTCAAAAATAGACTCGGGTGCCATCCACTTGATAGGTAAACGCCCTTGCTGCAATGGAGAGATGGGTGTGGAAATAAAAAAACAACACATATTTGATACCAGTGATTCATTCAAAATCCATATCACTCTCAAGTCATTAAAACTGCTTAATGCTAATTTGAATTAGGTGAAAGTTAGCTCAGTATAATAAAATTGTTCATTATACATGGAAATTAACCCTTCATACAGTATTGGCAAGAAATAAAAAAAGAAAAAATTGGGGGGGGGGGGAGAAAATAAAAAGTTTGAGATGATTAGAAAAAGAACAAGAAAGTAAAATTAACTTGAAATCACTAAGAATGTTAGAGATTTTCTATGAGATCACTATTAATATGAGGAATCTTCTAATGGCAATGTGGTCACAATGTGTGATGGCATACATGTATGAGGAGAACTACATCACCCACAGTTACGTTACCGAATAGAAATCATGGAAATCTGCAGGGAAACCACATAACCAGGTTGTATGACACATGCTCCGGCATGCGGTTTCCCAGTTTCGTACACTGATGGAAATTCAAACTGAAACCGTCAACCCAACAATATCCCATCCCTAACCCTAACCCTAACCCTAAACTACATCATGATTGCAACATCAACCCTATATTTTTGATGAAATAAAGCACTGGAGCAAATGTAAGAGCATCATCTAACCTATCAAAAGCTCACCTGGGCCCTGTTTTATAAAACTTGCCATCAATGAAAAGTTGCAATAACTGTTATAAGCTACTGAAATCCTTGCATCTGATTGGCTGAGAGCAAATTTGTCGGTAAAAATCACTGACAAGACACTTGATGAAATGCCCCCCTGTACTATAGGAATTGTCTAAACAACTAGTCACAAATTACCTTGCCACTTGCAACATAGTCTGGGTCATCATAGAGATGCTTCGCGAGACCAAAGTCACATATCTTGAGGGTATAGTTCTCTGTTACCAGCACATTCCTAGCAGCTAAGTCACGATGAATAACCTTTGTAGAAGATAAGAAGGAAAGAAAGAAAAGCCAAAGAGTGTTTAAAATTTGATCAATACACATGTGACAATGTTTTTTTTAAAGATCCATTCAGCTAAAGTATGTAAAAATAATACAGTGAATAAAACAGGAAGACAATGCATACACTTAGTTCTTTCCAATGTGTTTATTTGAAAAGTTTTGAAATTTCAGGTTCAGATTTTCAGATTTTCAGATATTTCATTGTCCAGTTGTAGATAAACAAATGGAAATTTACATTGTTCTTATTACAGAAGGAGTACATAAATGTTGGCAAAAACAAACAAACTACTTAATACAGAAAAGCAAGAAACAGGAAGAATGGTGAACCTTCAAAAATATTGGGTTAATGATTAAGACATTCAAGAATGATTGAAATTTTACTTTAACTGTTATTTTATAGATAATATTGTATGCTCGAATTGAGGTTGGAACAAAAGAATTCATGAACCATGAGGTTCGACAGTGCAAAGATCTTAGAAATAGATATAGGTGGGCAAAGATCTTAGAAATAGATATAGGTCCTATGCAATCGTAGCTCTAATGGGACCAACACCTGGTAAGTACACAGATTAAATTGCTACTCACTAATCTGCGGTAATTGGACATCGAAAATACCAGGTTGTAAGTATGAAAATTAAAATCTCACTTACCAGCAAGTTTTCTGGGAAATTACCTCTTCTTTGGTGACCAACTAAACCATAAATTCAGGAAATGTGGAATTTAAAGCATCATATTTTGCCTTTGCTAAGATCAAGTGTTCTGGCTATGTATTGTCCTCTCTTTGTGGAGAGAGGACATCTGCATTTGTTTATTGTCGTATGTACATGTAGTAGTACAGCAGTAGGGGCAGCAAATTATGTATTTTCATCATGACCATATTGGTTTAGGAGTACAAGGTTATATTTTAACCTTGTACATTGGATGAGTGGTCCTATGCATGATTCAAATTGTAAAATCCATGGCTTTTTAGGTAGCTTAGCAAAGAGTAATTGCGAATAAAGACGCAAAAACTTGCTAGTTCTGTCTGTATTTATAAAATTACAATCAGCCCTATCTGAATAAAAATTTTCATATTATTTTTCTTAAAGGTTTTAATAGAGTTAAATGTTAATTCTCTACATCCTACAATTTTAGTTCTGCCTCTATGTAATAGAATTATGATTATGAATAATTTTTTCATATGTATCTTTCCCGCATTTCATGCCATTACGTTTCACTAAGCTACCTTAATAAAAGAAATTATCTGGCCAATCAGTATCCACCTTCCCCTGTCTGGGATCTCACTAGAAGGGGAAGACATACACCAGAGTTAAAATTACAGACTTGCACAATATAAGTGTAGATAAAAAACAACTTTTAACTTTGCTAAAAACCTGTGGTTTAATATGTATGTGCCACTGCATTTCAGTAAGCTACCTTAACCATTTCTTCAACATACATAAACATCAAAGATGTCTTACATTTTTAGAAGCAAGGAATTCCATGCCCCTGGCAACCTGGAAGCTATAGCAGAGGAGATCTTGTACATTAATAGGGTCATCTTGGAGTGCGGCTACAACCTCTTCTGGAATCACCTAAATAACCACGAAAAATATGTTAACATTGTCTTAATTTATTTTGAACAAATAGTCAAAATAATGACGATGAAAATTATGATAGAATTGATGATGATGATAATAATAACAATATTAACAATAATTCCAATTACTATTTTGTGAGAATAATGCTTTTCCAATTACTAATATTTTCATATTGTATTATTTATCTGGTCATTGGATTCAATTACAATGCTGCAGTATACAGTCTCCATTCCAAGCTGCCATTTTACATACCGAACTTGGTTCTCTATGTCCCTAACATTTGCAACAGAATGAGAATTTTTTTTTTTTTTTTTTTAAATCATCAAAAAATCAACCAATTATTTCTCAACCTTCAAAGTCTACATTATGAAAAAAAGAGAAGATTTTTACACTTGTGGAACCATCCCCATTCCCCTAAATCTTGATTAAGGACATATGTGACCTGTAGGGGCTTGAACCAAGGACCTCTGCATCAACAGTCAAAAGATTAAACCACTGCAATGAAGACCTGGCCTTACCTGATCATAGACAGCCTTCATACGTCTTTCACTGCCTGAGGATGTCTGGAAGTTGCTGCTTGCACCGGTACTACTAGTATAACCTGTTTGACTCTGACCGCCTGTGACTTCCGGTGTCCCTGAAAAGTATTTTCTCTTAGATCGCAGGAAATCTAGCAGGTTACCATGGCAACAGAATTCAACAATAGCCAAGACAGGACCTGTAAAGCATGATGTTCAAAACAATTACTGAATAAGGGAAGAAATGTTGCATCAAAAATAAAATCTTTATACATGTACATGTACATGTATGATCAAGATGTACATAAGTCACACTTTTATTGATAATACTATCCAATCAATTATTTGATCTGTTCTATGTACAAACTAAAACATTTTGGTATAAAGGAATATATGGGACTAAAGCCTACCGCACACTATATGATTTGTCTGCGATCCTATCTCAGAAGAAAATTGTCAACGACTTGAAACTGATTTGGCCCTTATTCCAGGTATATTAAAGGCTGACAGTGCAGGAAAATCCTAGTGCAAAACAGTGCACAGTGCAAAAAAAATGTTTAGTATTCACATTATTGTTCAGAACCTGAATCAAATGGATTTTATTTTGTTAAAATGCTCATATTTAATGCTATTACCATTTTTTTTCTCCAAAATCGGATCGTAGTCAATCGAATAGTGTACAGTGGCCTTAATGCATATACTAATACATACTGCGATGACACAAAGTGGAAAAATGAATGTCCTTGAAAATGAATATTCAAAACACTCATGTATACAAGATTATTTTTTATAACCTTATAAAGCAAAGCGTCATAATTAGTGGAATTCATTGTCTGTGACGGGTGAAGCATGGGTCTGCACAGACAGGTCGGTGCACAGACAGGTTGGTGCATAGATCAGACCTGTGAAAGGAAAAGTGCTTATTTTCCTCTCGCTAACATAAAACTGTAACCAACAGATAAGAAAATGTCCCTGAATCAAGTAATTAAGAAATGGTAAGTCAAAGTTTCGTCTTAATGTTAAGTGAATTTCGATACAAGGGTTAGTAAATCTAGATTTAACTGAAAGACAATGAATTGTTGAATGCTCTCACCATTATGAGTACAAGCTCCAAGGAAGTTGACCACGTTGAGATGTTTACCAATGTGTCCAAGCATCTTCAGTTCTGCCCACAAAGCTTTCTTCTCTAGGGAAGTTGCTCCACCTGTCACAATTATTACTGTTGCTATCATCATCACTATTATTACATATAGGTCTTATTTATACAGGGTAGTGCCCTTATAGCCTATTCAACCTACAGGAAAGTTATACAAGAAACGTTGTAAAAAGAATCATGGTACAAGGACAACAATGGAGCGTACGATATTACAGCTGATTATCAGTGCACCCACACGATAAGCCCTAACCAGATGTACGATATGATGTTCAGGGGTGGTATTCTGAGATTTATTTTATCTTGATTTTAGTGAAAAGATTTTCATTGTCATAACAAATTTTAAATTGCAACATTTCATTGGTGTTTGCGCAGATGAATTGCGCAGATGAATTCCTTGTACGCAGCCACTTTTACGCAGGCATTAACCAATGATGCGCCATAAGCGTACATTTTGTTATGACAATTAAAATTATTTCATTAAAATCAAGATAAAATAAATCTCAGAATACCACACCAGACTACAAGGGGATGGTGATTCTTTCTCGATTTTTCATTCAAAACGATGCTAAAAAGAGCCTTTTGCTATACGATGTTTCTCTATGCAATGTTCAGACTATGAAAATGTATTACTTATTGTATAGCCATAGAGTGAATACAGATAGTTTGAACAGAGGGTTAGTACATTTTCCCAGATCTCAAGGCAACACTGATCTTTGCATCTTTAGCTTTGCCATTTTGTTTGAGGCACTGGACTTCCAGGTTTTACAAGGTACATGTAACTTAGCAAAACCTGGCAAGGCAGGATGAAAAACCACATCTGTCAAATGCACCGGTAACTCAAAACCTGATAGCAACCCTGACCCTAACCCTATATCTTTCACAAAATAAAGCCCAAAGCAATTGTCACCAGAGCATATGAGCACTCATTCAACATACTTTTCAGTCTCTTGACGGCCACTGTTATGTTCTTCTCAGTTCCATCAATACCTACAGCAACAGCTTTGATCACCATCCCAAAAGCACCTTTACCTATGACACCTCCTACAGGATAGAAATAAGATTGAAAGGAAAATTATACTAGTATTTATAACAATATTAAAAATAATAAATGATAACATCAAATTAGGAATATAATAATAATAATATTACTGCTACTACTACTACTACTACTACTACTACTACTACTACTACTACTACTACTACTACTATCACTACTACTACTACTTATAAAAATGGAAAAATTAATGAAATGATAATAATAGTAATAGTAATGAAAATAGTAAAAAATAATAAAAAATTAAAATAATAAGAGTAATAATGATGATGATGATCATAAAGATGATGATGATAATGATAATAATAATAATAATAATTATAATATATAATAATAATAATAATAATAGTAATAATAATAATAATATATAATAATAATAATATATAATAATAATAGTAATAATAATAATAATAATAATAATAATAATAATAATAATTAATAATAATAATAATAATAGTAATAATAATAATAATAATAATAGTAATAATAATAATAATAATAATAATAGTAATAATAATAATAATAATAATAATAATAATAATAATAATAATAATAATAACTCTAATTCCAGCATTAGCGAGAATCCTTTTATCTCAGCCTATTGTTATCATTCGCCTTAACATCAAATTTCTATTGTGACGGAATAAACCTCATTAATAATAATAATAATAATAATAATAATAATAATAGTGAATGCCCTATCACCCTACACAGTATAGATGAGTAAAGAGGTTACATCCTTCTCACTCTTACCTAGTTTTAAACGTTCTCGGGGGAACTCCCATCTTTGATCATAGGCTACGTTCTCATAGGGGTCGTCACTGATTGAATAAATTGACCTCCTATTACTGCCTAACCTTGGCATCTCCAATGGGGGTAAACGGGATGCTCGGCGAACCTTGGGTTTCTGGCAACAACACTGCAAGGAAAAAAGTTGTAAGATAAAAAGATTTTTTCTACTATCTATCTAGTGAATTTGAATGTCTAACAATGAACGATGGTAAGACTTTTTTTTCATGTATGGCTGATGAAGAAAACAAAGCGGAAAAAAAGACCTTATCTAGGAGTTAAGTAACTGCATAATTTAATCTTTATAACAATAATGCGCTTTAAAATCAAGGCCAATTACAATAAGAGACTATAGAATACAATGCATATATCATGTTTCAAGTCATCCCCCCCCCAAAGAACAAAATCTGTGTAAAGCTTGAATGTATAAGTGTAACATGAAAACACCTCACCTGACCTTCTATGGGTCAAAGGTTATACTGAGTATACAGAAAATAAAGGAAAAATATAAAGCACCTTCGTGCAGAACCCAACTTCCATTAGCTTACGTGCTATTGTGTGCAAGTGCATATGGGTGCGTCGACTAGTCTCCTCACGAGTCGCTGTTATGCATTGACTAGTCTCCTCACAAGTCGCTGTAATGTTTATTTAGAGGGTATTTAAACTTGCAATATCTCTTTATAGAATTAACATTTGAAGCTTGCACTTTAAACAGAATATAGTGACATGGAAACCCTGACAAAGAGAGAGCAAAATATCATCTAAAGAGCCAGAAGGGAGTTAACTCTGTGTTAAAGTACATGAGTTAACACTCTTCTGGGTCCAAACAGATTTTATCTTTTGGTGACTGGTACACTTTAAACCTTATTAATAAATGGGCTAGCTGCTTAGTGGAAAAGCGTTTTCTTTCCTATGACAACGATGTCACTTGTTGAGTCCTGGCACAGTGAGAATGCCCAAAGAAAAGGCACTTTACAAAAAAAAATGTCTCTTTCTTCATCAAGGTGCACCTAATTCTCTTTCAAATGATGTTTTATACACATGTTATGCATTTTACATCAAATAGTCTCTCTCTATCCAGTGGTTACTTCTCTTTTTAGATCACGTTTTCTACAAATGTTGCACATTTCACACTAAAAATCTTTTCAGAACTCTTTTACGCATGTTACACATTTTACATTGAATATTCTCTCTCTCCACCCAGGTGCAATTTCTTTTTTTTTAGATGCTTTCTACACATGTTACTCATTTCATATCAAAAAGTCGCTCTCGACCTCACTGTGATTTCTTCTCTTTAGAAGATCCTTTCAACCGGTCACATGTCGTTTTTCCGAAGGTTCATAATTCCGAAGGTTAGTTTTTCCGAAGGTTCATTATTCCGACAGTTCAGAATTCTGAAAATGAAATAGGGTTCAGAATTCCAAAAATGAAAAAGGGTTCATATTTCTGAAGGTTATGTAGGGTTCTATTGCATTTTTCGAAATTACGAACCTTCAGAATAACAAACCTTTTTTTCATTTTCAGAATTATGAACCCCCTTGCTATGGGAAATTTGTGTTTCAGAATTACGAACCTTCGGAATTATGACCCTTCGGAAAAACAAACCTTCAGAAAACAAGTAAGCGCCCTTTCAACCGTTGCATGCATTTTCCATTGACTGTCTGTCCCGCCCTACATGTCACTCTTTTTTGGAAGAACTGTCCTACATATGTAACATATATTTTACATTGCATTATCTTTCTCAACCCACAAGCTGCTTTTTTCGGTGACCTTTTCCAGGTAAGTCTACTCACCTTCCAGATGACGTAGACAAGGATGATGAGAAGTAATAAGCAAATTAAGACAATGACATATGGTAGGATCTTCTCCAGAGTGCTGGTAAGTGCTTGTTCTGTGAGGAAGAAAAGAACAAACGTGAGCAATACACATTGAATGTTTGAATGTGATCCGATTAGGGAAGAATTTCCAACAGCATTTGATGAAAATGTTCAAACACAAAAAAACCTTAGTGATCAAGGTTCTGAATAGTCATATGAAAAAAAGATCAAAATTCTAAAAATTACAAGCCCCTTTATGTAGGAGGGACCATTAACTGGAGCTCACACATACTAGTGTAAAAAATACCTACTTGTTTATGGAAGCTCTTTTCAGACATACAAACAAAATTTTCTTTGAAGTAATTATGTATCTCATTTGTTGTTGTTTTTTTTTCTTGACATTTTTTTCTTCTCAGTTTTCCAGAGCATTTTTTAAGCTTTCCAGAGCTGACCTGCTCCAGGCTCCCATCTATTATTTTCATTAGCACTTACCTACAATAAGCTCAGCATACTCTGAGGTAGAGTTGACATCAAGTGCTTCACAATAATATTTCCCTGCATCATCAATATTTGCGCTGATGGTGTAGGAGATGTTACCAACGCCTTGCGAGAGGTAGGTACCAACATTTTCCTTCCTCAGCTGCACTTTTGGAATGGGGTATCCTCTCACTATGAAGCATTTGATGGTTACATTCTCCCCAGCGTTGACATCATTGTTGATAATCCCAATCCTCAATTCTGGGTGCTCTGAAATTGGAAATCACATGAAAAATGTGGGTCATATTATCTCATGGAGTACAAGGGTCTTCTGGGGCAGAAGCTGAATGTAATCTCATTTACATATGCCACGGTAAACTGTGGTGGACTACCACAGGGATTTTTAAAAACATACCCTGCTTCACATTTGTGTGTCTCATAACACTAAGAAAAGTGAATATGCATAAGACCGTCGTTGTGTGTAGCTACTATTATCATCCCCACTTGCCATTCACTTAAATTCACTAAACCGCAGCATACATGTATTTGCATGCACATAAGTCATTGCTAATCCTCTACCTAAACGTCATTCTCATAAAGTTTTTCTAACTGCATCATTATCCCATGAAAATCTATGAATAAATATGATATATACAGCAAGAAGTGTTGCCAATGTGAATATCTTTTTGATGTTCAAACTTGATATACTTTTCTAAGGAAATTACACTAGATAAATGCATAAATCAAGTTATACTGAATCCCTTGTAAATGCTAACCTGTAGTCAAAACATCATGAACCTGCCTTTCTTCTCCGAGAATTCTAACCGATTTGCTGATCTTTTTTTTAATGTTTGGTCCAAGTATACTTTTTCAAAGTACAATATTACACTAGATAATCAAATTTCATATGTGATAATTCTATTGATCTCCTTTAAAAGCTAACCTGTAATGGAGACCTCGTAAGCCTGCCTATCTTTTCCGCCTCTACTCTCTGCTACACATTCATAACTCCCACTCATCTCAAGTGGTGGATTTGGCACCTCATAATTCAGCCACACTACTGATGTGTTGCCCTCGACAACGGCATCCTCCAGCGGGATGCTCACAGCTTGGATCCTATACAAACTTAAGTTGGGAGGAGGATGACCTTGCGCAAGGCACAGGATACGAAGGCTCTGCTTTGTGCGATCCAGGCTGATGACAACTGGATCATCAGAGGCGCTAAGAATCTGTGGCTCACTTACTTCTGCAAGGGCAAAGGCAAACCAAAAATTTATCTTGATCAAAAATCTTTGATGAGTATATGTTAGCTCTGACTCTTACTACTGAATACTACATGTTCTGTCAAATCAGAATGGTATCAGAATTACATGTACATGTCCCGGGGGGGTCTGTCCTCATTGCAAGGGGGGTATCAGGCGCGACCAAAAAATCACGTAAAAAGGGTTGTTTTTCAAGATCGGGCACGTTACGTACGTAACGTGAATAGGGTCTCAAAATCACCAAAAATCAAGAAAAAGGGTATCTTTTTCAAAGTGATGATTTACGCATTTAGGGTCATAAAAAATCAACTTACATACTTAGGGTCATTCAACACTAAAACAAGTTAAAATCACTATTTTTAGCTGAAGCTGACGTCATAACCTGTTTTGCATAAATCAACATAAACTGGATCATTATTCGCGGGCTAACTCGACACTAGGGCGAACTCGGCCTTGGGGGGAAATCGCGCACAGAGTTGAATTGATCGCAAAGTACTTGTGTTGAGACGGTGTTAGCGTGATGGACTTAACTCTTGAAACACAGTCGCCTCGCAGTGCCGAGTTCGCCCTAGTGCCGAGTTAGCCCGATCCCCAGGCCATACGTCAAACAAACAACAACAACAACAACAACAACAAAACATCGGGCCCTTAAGAACTGTCTTTTTTGAGTAATTATTAAATGGATGTTGATTGATGTGAAGTCCCGGTGTGAAGGGAAGTTTCATGAATGTTCCGTAATCATGATTAGAATTTCCGGGTTAGAATTTACAAATTATTTAGACTGCCTGATCAAGGGCCTCATGCAAGGAAAGTAAAATGTTTTTACTTGCTTAGGGTATAAAAAATTGTTGTTATTTGCTTAGGGGTAGGAAAAACTGGTTAATACTTGCTATGGGGTTTACAAAAAATGATTACTTACTTAGGGTAGCAAATTACACGTAATGATACTTATTTAGGGTGTATTTTTTGCATCACGTTAATACTTGTTTAGGGTGCTTTTGGCGAGTCTCTGGTCACGCCTGATACCCCCCTTGCAATGAGGACAGACCCCCCTGGGGTACATGTATGTGGTAATATAAAGATTCTTGTCCATTTCACAAAATAATCAGTATGAATAAAAACCTGTATGCTGTATTCTCTACAAGCACACATGAAACTTGTGTGCTTGTGAAATCTAAAGTGGAACCCAAAGCATATATAAAGTAAATTCATGAAAAAAAAGATGAATGCGACGTACTGCCTCTCCTATATGCCTCCACCTAAATTCAGTTGATGGCTCAAACTATTCTTGAAATATTGTGATAACCAGAATAAAAAGCCTCTAATTACATGTTAATTATGACCTCTTTGACATTTGATCTTACACCTTATAACCCAAAAGTCTGATCACTTTATCTCCTCGTAGTCATGAATACAAAATAGTTGAGATATGGTGACAACAAAGGTAAAAAAACATTAATTTCGCATACGCCTGTATAATGACCTCTATGACCTGTCACCTTTGACCTATGTGAACAAAAATCTAATCAGTTCGTCTCATTATGGTGATGCATACTAGTTCCAAGTTTGAAGTTAATGGATCAAATGTTTCTTGAGATATCATGTTAAGGCTCAAACCTGCAATTTCAGAATTGACCTCTACGACCTTTGACCTACGTACCCCAAAATCTAATCAGATCGTCTTCCTATGGTGATACATACTACATGTAGCACCAAGTTTGAAGTTAAAACTCATGTGGTTCTTGAGTTATCGCTAGAATGTGAAAGCGGGACGGACGGACGGACAGACAACCCCAAAACATAATGCCTCTGGCACCACCTTCGGTGGGCAGAGGCATAACAATAATCGCCAATTCTGGGAGGGGCACATTTTCTGAATAAACCTCCTGTTTCTTGCTGTGTAGTGTGGCTTTTAACATAGGAACATCAAAACTCAAAGAATTCATTATATTGATTTAGTCACAATGTAGCCTTGCACAGAATGATAAACACTGTAAAATGTCTGTATATATATGCTTGTCAAATGTGTATACATGTACAGGCAAATATAACTGAGGTTTGGAAAAAAAACCTCTAAAGGGCTAACCTCTGACATTGATGACTTGTGATGCATTCTTCTCCCAAGCGGGGTTGTTGCTGTTGGCCGCAGCACAGATATACGATCCAGCGTCATCAAAACTGACATTATTAACAAGCAGAGTTGAATGGAGAGAATAAGATAAAGAGCTGTACTTTGGAGCTGTGTTGTCCAACTGGAGAGCAGTTCCATTGCGGTCGATGTAGATCCATTTTATCTCGGTAAAGAAGAATGCGGTTGCATGGCACTCCAGAGTAAGATTATCACTCACGTAGGCAACTTCAGATTCAGTTGCTATGGTTACGCCAGCAGCAGAATCTACACGGGTGTACAGGAAATGATGAGAGTGAGAAACAAAATGACAAGAAAATATAACTGCAAACAGCTCTTACATATGTATTTATATCCACATGTACATGTACATACAACAGTCCAAATTCTTTCAGTGGCCACCAACCTCTCTACAAAGGTCACATGTCTTTCAGTGGTTATATCTATTTATTGTCCTCTCTGAGGAAGAAATATGTTTAGAAAAACCTTTCTAGAAGGCCATCTGTCAAAATAGGGCAAATTTTCTATTTCCCTTTGGATGGGCTTTACAGACAGCTTTGACAGTACATGTACATGTAGTTCTGTTTTCAAAAGAACACAGAGAGGATTTGGAAAGTTTTTTCAATATGTTGAAGTGTGAATGCACTGTATTCACTATACAGTTGGAAAAAGGTCTTCCAAAATAAATACTTCCAAAATATTTTCTGGGAAATTTGCTTCGTAGCTGGAGCTGGAGTGTTAGATCTATCTGTGTCCTAAACTATCCACAATAATGAAAATTTCCTAAAAATAATTTGAATATTTACTTTTTTGGGGATGCACTGTGGTTTCATAAACTATCTGCAGTAGCACAGCAATTCCAGGGAATCTGATACTGCATAACTCTCCAAAGTTTCTAAATTGTGTTCACTGTGCAGTATAAAAACACCTGTTATGTCAACTCTGAGAATTTTCTTTACTATTATGCATGCACACTGACAAATTCTAGGAACCACACACATTGATTAGCTACATGTATACACATCTTTCTTTAGGGGTAATTTGAATCTCTTTATTTTCTTTTAATTGCCACAGAGACGTTTTGTGAAATCATTGCCTCTATTGGAAACAAGCCATTTACAACATATAATATACTTTTTCTTGCTACACCATGTATGAATTTGACAGAACTTACCGAGGACTTTAAAGTCAATAATTTCTTCGACATGGTTGAAAAACGGAGATGTAGTCAAAACTGCACAGCGATATAAGGTCCACTCTCTAGCCTGCACTATCAGAGTAGCGATACTGTTATCGGCGGAATATTCCACTCTCCCAAAACCAGACTCTGCAGGAACAATTAGGGACCAACTTCCATTCACCCCACACTCTGGGTCCAGAGAGGGGTTGCCAGTGCACCTCTTGTACAGCCACATCGCCCTTTAAAAAAACACGGGAAGGCACAGTTACTTTTCACATGCATCACTGGTGATAACATTCTTACAAATGCTTGAACCTACAGGCCTACATGTAATGATGTACGCTTGATAACACTAACAGAAATGACCTTGCGACCCTACATGTAACATTAAATAGCTTTTTTTTTTGCCAAACAATAGCTAAAGCATTTCTAAAAAGTTTGAACGAGATAATACGCCATATCTATAACACTAGCAAAAGCCTAGCAAATGCCAGCAAAGAAATGGAACGACATTCTTCTTGAAAGAATATGCTTCCCTATGATTACCAAATACTTGGTTGAATAAAGGAAATAAGGTTTCAACATCAAGCATTTGCTTTATATTTTCAAGCTCCTCTCATAGTAGCTTGGCCTTCTACTTGACTTTTATATATCAGAGAAATCAGCCACTGTTTTTGCACCTTGAATTGTTTCATTTTCTCTTTGAGTCTATACGACAGATTATACTTTACTGCACTTACAAGATTACAAAACCAAATCAAATAAATCAATCACAAACTATTTTGGAATATCTATTACCAGCATTGCCAAATCACTCAAATCGGAAAGTGTATGAGTGATAATCCTTTTTGAGTGTATGGATACTTCAGAGTACAATTGTTCAAGTTCCAGACAGAGCAGTGCTTCATTGCACATGATGAATCTAACTACGGTTTCCATGTCAGCATTTACTTGAGCTTTTCATAGATACAGCCCAATGTAAAGGAAATTGAAATTGCAAAGTGTGTTACTGCTTCAAGTAACTATTGCCCTTTCATCTGTCATCACTTAATAATCATCATAAATTTCAAATGAAATCCGAATTCGAATCTTTACATATCACATTAAATAGTTTGAGCATGGATGTATGGATATATAGGTACTGTTAGTACAGGTAGACAACCCAATAAGCTTATAAAAATGGTTAAATGCGAAGAGAACAAGACAAAAGATGGAATTAAAGAAAAAAATGGATGAAACAACCTTATCATTAAGTTTTGCCTTATAGTAAATTTCACATTCCAATGATTTTCAATTCACAATCCGTTTGCATGTCTACACGTAGACTTGTATCCACAGGCGTAGACAATTATCCCTTGTTAGTGGGGGAGGGGGGGGGTCATCATCCCCCCCCACTAACAATAGAAAGTGTGTGCGTATCTATGCCACTGCTTGTAACAGAAAGTATTGCATGATTATGTGAAAGTGAAAGTCATTATTCAGAGATTTAGGTGAGACTGCAAAAAGGAATTCAGTTCGTAACTTACGTAGGTTTGGGCTTCCCTGTTGATTTACATTCAAATGTATACATCTGCTCCTTGACAAAGCCCTTCATGGTGGAATTAAATAGTCTGATTGGTGCAGGTTCGATTGAGATGAAAACTTGTGGGGGAACTGAAAGCAAGAAAGAAAAAAAAATGTATATAAAGTCTATAAAATAGGCCTTCACATTAATATTCTGAGAGTTATAAACACACTCTTAAAGTTCATGTACAGTTCTGGTAATCCCTCAAAAACCTTTTTCAGATTTGTTTGATTTTAGATGATAAAGAAGATGCTAGCAATACCGAGGATGCTGTGAATTTTTTCCTCCTCAAATGAAATAGTACACAAATGAGAGGTATAAAATAATTTAGATAACCGGTCATAGATTCCGACAGCGTCAATGTGCACTATACGAGTAATATCTATGAGGGTTGCGTTTACGTGACACATACACTATCTCCAAACGAAGATTCCGACAGCGTCAATGTGCACTATACGAGTAATATCTATGAGGGTTGCGTTTACGTGACACATACACTATCTCCAAACGAAGATTCCGACAGCGTCAATGTGCACTATACGAGTAATATCTATGAGGGTTGCGTTTACGTGACACATACACTATCTCCAAACGAAGCGCTGCGATTTTAGTGAGGGAGCTGTAATTGGGGTGGAAGGGTCCTAGCGTATAGGGCATTGTATAGCATTGGTCCACGGTCTAGCATTCGATTTTGATGTTTACACTAACGTTCACTGGAAACCATTACTGGAATAACAAATGATCTCACACCTGCATCTTTTGGTAAAAGGAGGAAAATGTGAACCTACATTTAACATGTTTATTGCCAATTATCTGTTTGCTACCAAAACTGTATGTGAGTTTTAAGCAGTTGTCCTCCACTGTTTTCTCAACAAAATGTTGTGAATAGGTTAGTTCTACTTATGTGCTAGATCTAACAATCTAATCAACAATCTGATTTTGTGAGGGGGCAGTGGTGGCACTGGGATGGGCAAAAAGTAAAGGAATGACAAAACAGACATGACAGAGGCAAAAAGTTAGATGTATCAGCATCTTGACCATAAGTAAGCCAGAAGAATGTGGCACGCTAAAAGAAAGATATAGTCAAGGATTGTAATTCCGAACAGATTGTATTACCGAACGTGTACAGTTAAGCGCCTAAAATGGGTTTTCATACGCGTGGGATTACGCGTATGAAAACCACACTATTGAACCAAAGGTTGTGTCTTTTTCCCATAGGTTTCACACGTTCGGAAATACAGTACCTTTTTCAAGGGACCGAAACGCCGCGTCGTTGGGAAGGGGTTCACTCGGAAGGGAATATCGTATTAAATCTACGTTGTCTATTTAAGATTCCATCAACTTCTTTTTCTGTAGGACTTTGAGCATTCATTATGTAAGTTTGACAGATATTCGTTTGATATTTAATTTGCTATCGTTGATTTTCTGAAAAGTGTTCGGACACTGGATCTACCACCATATATAAATGTCAAAGGGAATTTGCACTCCTTATCATCCCCATTGCTAGGTACTCCTCCAGATATAATATAAATGTACACAATTTCAACCTTGAAATTTATATGCCTAGAGGTCTTTGGTTTTACAGAAGTCTCTTTCATACAGATTTCAATGAGAAATACTGCTTAAAGGAAACAACATCGGCAGTCTTCATAGACCGGTAGTCTTTCTACGTGAAAGTTTGACAGTACACTTTAAAAACTAGGACCGGTATTCATAAAAGCGTACTAATTTTAGTCAGGGTTTAAGTGGGTCCACTGATCTAGGGAGCCCACTGATCTAGGGAGACCACTGATCTAGGGAGCCCACTGATCTAGGGAGACCACTGATCTAGGGAGCCCACTGATCTAGGGAGACCACTGATCTAGGGAGCCCACTGATCTAGGGAGCCCATAAAAATTACCATAATTCTGTAACTAAATGAACAAACAAAAATCAAGTCAACATGACATAAATTTCCAATTTTCATTTCATAAATGCACTTAATCTTTTTATTCATTAAAAAAACCCCACACAATTGCAGTAATTTGTACAGCATTAACAGGTTGAAACGTGGCACTGTACACATCAATGGACTAAGTTTTACCCGATTTAACTTTGTCTACTTTCCAGAATACGGGACTTTGACATCAGTCTCACCTTGCACTGTGAAAAAAAAGGTTATACTGGCGTTCTCGTACTCATTCCATACATAAACAGTGTAGTCTCCTTCGTGAGCCTCTGTGATATGCGGACTGCACATGCTAAGAATATTTGCATGGTCATCCAGGGTAAGAATCCAGTTTCGTTGAGGAGTGACTACAAATATGGGCACTGGATACGCAGGGACATCAAAGTAGAGGCACTTGCGATGATCTACAATGGCTGTCAGGTTCGTTGTAGGATCTGAGGCATTAAAACGGTGGCTGATGCCAGCATAACCTCTAGCTGTAAGGACATAATCAGGCATACATCATTAAATGCAATGGAAATTTACATTGGAACAGATAATGATTTAGCTCTAAAAACAAGTTCATTAATATTTTTTTGTCCACACTGTCAAAATATTCACTGGATCGACAGAGAGGGATTAAGGTAAAGACAAGTCTAAAAGCACTTCAAATATACACTTTCGCATACATGTAGATATATTAAATGTAGGAAGTTAAAAGAGCAAAGTCCTACTACTGATATGTGAGTGGGCCCACGTGTCTGTAAAAAGCTCACAATGAATGTAAGCTGTCTGTCAGCTTCTTTTCAATTTGACTGTAACATAATGCAGTCTATTTGTGTTTAAGGGGTACAAGCACCAAAACTACTTTGCTCTTTATGTTATAAGTTCCATGTCGCTATACTACATTCAAAATATGGGCTTCCAGTATTACTTCTATAAAGAGATATTGCAAGTTTAAATACACTCTAAAATAAACATAAAATCGACTTGCGAGTTGACAGGTCAATGCATCTGTACGTGTTCGCAAAGAATAGAGCCCACACGGAACCCAAATCAGAATCGGGTTCCTTGGACGCTTATTTATCCTTTATTTTCTTCATAGGCTACTCCTTAACCATTCAACAATAAGATCCAGGGAAAGTCTTTTTGAGGTTGATTTTATACATTCTAGAAGCTGTCCACAAAAACTATTTTTTTAGGTGACTGGTATCCTCAAAATTCATTCTTCATAAATTATACCGGTATATGTATATATATATATATATGTTTCTTACCATGCACTCGAACCGAGATTCGTTCTTCTACCGCGACTCCAATATTTTCAGCATAGCATATGTAGGTACCATTCTGGTCTAATGTAGCATTATCAACTGTCATAAACTTGTTGTACTTATACTCCACTGTTGGTCCGTCAAAGTAAAGCTCAGAGGTATCAGAATTACGTCCGAGCTGCATGGAGAAAACATACAATTCAAAACTTTCTAGCCAAGTCTTAAAATTTGCAATAGAGCACATAGAGAAATTAATTATGCAAATTTCACGGAAGGGGAAATCCAACCATTGCTTTGGATAAAACATATAATTTATTGAAAGCAAATTCTTGAAAGCAGAATGAAAGGGCTCAGCTTGACCACTCATTTATAAAACACCATGTGTTAACCTCTCAATTCTACACAAATTTAGTCATGAACTGAAGAGGAGAAATTGATATCATAATGGGATGAATTCTCTTCAATCAATCACACATGTACCTCTTTTCTAATGCATCCTAAATTGCATTATACTGGCCTAAACTTTAAACCGCTTCTGCAGCACCCGAACTTATACTAGCTTTTTATACTCCCCCTTTGATTGCCCAAGGTGGGTGAAAGACCTGTGCAGTTTCCACCTGATCGCACCCTACGAATTCTGTTGGCCTATCGCTACACACATGGCTAACCCAGAAGCGGTATATGATTTCAGGTTTACATGTCACTGAATCTAGAGCACCCTAAACCCTAGAGCATGTTTTATACTGATGTTTAATGGTGCCTCATGTCCATACCTGATATACTTTTATGAGGAGCCTATATTGTTTTCTTTTTATACTTGGAGTTAAATCACCCTAATTTGCCAGCATAAATGGAGTAATAGTTGCAGAATTACTGCTCCATAAATCAGGGGACTAGTCTCGTCAGTAGTACGGCACATAAGCTCCAGTGACAACTGCTCCGGTGTATTTTCGTACACTAACAGAATTCAAAACTTGAACACTGGACCAAACACTAAACCTAACCTTAAAGCTCACCGCACACTATACGACCGGTCTGCGATCCGATTTCAGAAGAAAATGTAATAGCACTTAATATAAACATTTAAAACATAAAATATTTTTGATTTAGGTTCTAAATAGTCATATAGATAGTAAAATCGAAAATACGGCCTATCGCGAGCTTTCTTGTCAGAGGAAAGGCCAAATCGGCTCCCAGTCGTAGTGACATCAGAGTAATCCTATGATTGTCTACGATTTGAAACTGATTTGGACCTTATTGCGGGTATAAAGCCGACACTGCACCAAAACCCAATGTTTAGTATTCACATTATTGCCCAGAACCCGAATCAGGTAGACTTTATTTGTTAAGATGCCCATATTTAATGCTATTGCGATTTATTTCCAAAATCGGATCACAGTCGATCGTATTGTGTGCAGTGGGCTTAACCCCTTCCATGCCACCAGATTTTTGAGCAATTGTCAAAAATTAACTTTCAAGAGTTAAATATCAACTTTCAATGCGTTTTTTCTGTGAGCAAACTGGACAAAGATATATTGCATAGGAATAAAGATTATATTGATGGCACAGGTTTCTGTATGGGGAAGAATTTTCAAGACATTCTGAGCCTAAACCAAATGTTCAACACTGAAATTTTTGAGCAGGATTTGTCGCCCATGGCATGATAGGGGTTAAACCTAACCTAAAATCCATTGCAACCCGAACCCTAACCATATATCTTTGACAAAATAAAGCCTGGAGCAATTGTTGCCTGAGCATGCTTTATGTCAGAGCATCTCATCGTTTAACCCTTTCGAGACAATTGACCACACTGCATGTATGTGTGTGTGTGTGTGTGTGTGTATTTGGGTTTTTACAGACGTTATCAATCAGATATGATTATTTACGTCTGGGGACCGACCTTTAACGTCACCATCCGAAAGACGTGACTCGGTCTCGAACCTGGGTCTGCTGAATCAGTTTATAACTTCCACTGTTAGCTGGATTACAGGCGCACAACGCCTAGTGGTTTGGCTCAATAACTTTTGATTCGGAGTTTTAAAAAATATACCAGATGCATGAGTAGGAAGAGCAAAAATATCTAAACACATTATGTCCATTTTTGTTGCATGATGATATTGCCTTTGATGTCTGGAATTTTAAAAACGAGATTAAGCTTAAAAATTCTTTAATTGGAAACATATTGAGGGGTTCAAAATCATTGTTTTTTATCAAAAATAGCATTTTTGTCAACTTTTCCACAAAATTCCTAACCATGTCTATTTTTACAATGGCATTACACCTTATTAGAACCATGTAGAACTAAAAGAAAAATATTGTTGCCAATTCGAAGAACAAAACGTGATCAATCTAGCCCTTAAATAATTCCTGTCCTGAAAGGGTTAATCACAGGTAGAATAAGCTCACTTTCAGTACTAGACTCTGACTTTCAAATCTAACCTTTAGTAAATTTGCTGGTCTCTTGCCCCCTGGTGCCACCCAGGCAAAGCTTGGTGAATATTCTATGGAGTTTTCCAGTGAAAGCAGATAAAGTGGTATTATTCCTGAGCATGTCAGGTGAAAGCCCTCTTTGTATGCGATAACTTCATGTTTGTCTTGAGTAAGTATCAGCCTCAGCAAAGGCTTCTCATCTGTGGAGATAATAATAACAAGTATTTTTATATGGCCACACTTGCAATTCCAGTGTTACAGCATACTACTTAAATCGTCCCTGCTTTCACGAAGTGACGGTAATGAGGAAAAACGCATATTTTTTCAATTTTGATTTTTTTGCATTTTTGGACATCATTCACTAACATCTTGAACCTCACAAAGTTTCAGATCATAATAATGTATAACTATGTAACTATGGCGATAACGTCAACAAGAAAATATGTACTAAAAGGATTTTCTGTTTTCACAAAGTAACGGCTTACAGCCATCCTGTTTGTTTTACGTGCGTGGCTGAGATCTGTCACTTTGTGAAAACAAAGAAGAGCGCGTCAATGAATTGAGTTTGTGTTCTCATGAAATGATGGTTAAATGCACGTACAGTGATCAAGTCCCATATGTTTTACACGCGAGCAGCTGAGATCCGTCACTTCGTGAAAATCTGTCACTTCGCGTCCTTGAATTTTGTGTTTTCACGAAATGACGGTTATGTTTACAGCTCATTTCCCCCAAAATATAAACAAATAGGCAAATGATTAAACACAGAACTAAACATTGAAATATGATCTATCCCAGGATATAAAATTTCTTCACCCTTTATACATTAAAGAGGTTGAGACTATGCTTTAAAACTTTGAAAGCGTTTTATTCAAAACTAACTTTCTTTTAGTTGCGCGCTCATCAGTCACTTCAGAAAACAGTAACGAAATATGTAATATTGAACGGTACTGGGATCAATACAAGAAAATGTTGTTTGCATATCGAGTTCAACATTTCATTGATTGGCTGAATTTAGGCGTCCAATATTATCATCAATCAAATCCAGGACTATACCATCAGTCTCACATACACACACCCACACACGTGTGTACACACATGCATACATATATACACATAAACATGCATACATATATATATATATATATATATATATATATGTATGTATCTTCTCATCTCTCCTTTCCTCTCTCTCTCCTATCTCTTTCTCTTTCTCGTGCCTCGACTCTGTTGCTTATCTACATTTGTGTTTTTGACAATTACACGCTATGCACTACATCTTTATTGCATTTTTTGTACTCAAGTATATTTTCCTGAAGAAGCCTTATGGGCAAAATATTGAACTTTTTGTGTCTAACAGAGAGCTTTATTCTGTGTCTCTCTTTATTTCTAATCTCTGTTGCAAAACTATTCTGAACTTTACATATATATATATATATATATATATATATCAATACCTAGAATCAAAGAAAGGGCAAATTTTCTTTTCATTTATTATACTGTACATTTATTTGAGCTTGAACTGCTATTAGAGAGAATTAGTGGATTTAAAATGTTAATATATGTTTAGAATATTATCGATTAAGTTTGCAATTAAGGCAAAGAGAATCGTATAATAACTACCTTTTGTGTGTGATAAGATATTTTTGGTAAATCCCCAAACTATTGATATAATCAAGAAAAATTCACTTCATCCAAAGTGCAACCTCAGGACGTTAGATCCCCAAGAGTTATACATATGTAGATTTTCCATGTTATATTATACGAAAATGAGTTCTCCCTACCGAACAAAATTTGTAGCAATATAAGCAATTTGGCACCCTCTACGTTCATATAGATAGAATGCCTCCTACCCCTACCAAAACATCATGCCGAATCAAAAATTTTCCTTTACACCAAAGTCCCTCATCAGTCAATTTCTTTTTTGCACAGGACTTCACCTTAAGTAGGAAGTATGTAAATATAATTATATACATATATATATATTGTAAACACTTGTGAAAATTTGGCATTAAATTAAAATTAAATTTGATCCTTGATTGAAGACTTACCCTTCCCCGCATCCAAGATCATGGATACATCAGCCAGGGTTCCATCATCCCCCTCAGGAGTTGTTTGGTTGTTAGTCTGATTGGAAGAAGCATAGCATGTGAATACAATGCTTGTCGGCTCTACGGTGTCAGATGTTGGCTCCAACATAAAGCCTACCTTTGGGTCGTATGTATGTGTCCAATAAAAAGTTGTGTAATCTTTATAGGTTTTGTAGAATACCTTGAAGGTAATGTGAAGGCTTGGGTTGGAAATTCGGCATGGGACAGTGAACGCTGAGGACTTGTCGTACTCTATGCTCTCCTTGACATAGTTTGGAAGAAATATGCGTCTTTGGTCTGTTGGGAAGAACACGGATATTGAGTTCAGTACCAATTACACATATTAAATCAGTGTGCATATCTACATGTATACTTCCACATATTAAAATGGTCTTTATCTGCTATTTTTCACAGGGGACAAAGGATTGATTCAACCCAAGATTATTTCTTTCTATTAATGCTCATATTTCCACAGACAAGATGGATTTCAAATCACATTTAAAAAGGAGGCCAATCTGTAGGTAATTTTTAGATTCAACATTTTACTATAATATGTGTACCGGTATTAGAAACGACAAAGAGATATATGCCTACATGGATAATTTTTTTGAGGGGTTTCTAAGAGTCATCATTAGAAGTGCATTTCATAACTTTCAACACCTTTGTTCAGTGATGTTGCCTAATTTGAATGAGTGTCACATCCCCCATACTCCTCTCTAAAAGGCCGCTGTCCGTTACTAGTTCTACATGTAGATCTACATCAATATTGTTGAGTGAAAAGGAGAAATAGATGGTACCAACCATTACTGCTGACAAAGACGTAGACTGATGTTCTCAGTGATGGGTCCTCAACGTTGATGTAACGTAAGAAGAGACATGAGAAGTACCCTGTGTTGCTGTATTGGGCAGGATCAATTGATAATGTACTCCTGTAATACACGGCCCCATCGGCTCTACGTAACGTGGAGACAATGATATTCACTTCCAAGTCTGGGAGCTCATGGACCCAAATAAGAGGCAGGGCACCTTCGCAAACTAACGTGAGCTTGGTGAACTCATTGATCGTGATGTCTCTGGTTGAATTTAGGATAACAGGATTTCCTGTTGAAAGGAAGATAAAATGCACCTTAAATCTTAAATTTAACCTCATCAATACCCCCCCCCCCCCTTTAAGTGTCATCCAGGCAGAAATGCCATGTTCAAACACATCGGACGGTATTCATAAAAATGCACCAAGTTTTGTCCAGGTTGAACCCGACTACCTCGCTTAACCCATTGCCTACAGGAATCAAGTGGTTCCTCCTTCAAGCTCAGGGGAATGAGAGAATTAAGTAATCCACTTCATGGGGTTATGACTTAGTCCACTGATTTTATGAAGCACAGAGTGTTGACCTCTCTCTCCAGTTTAAATCACCATAATTCGGTCACTAAATAAATAAAAATCATGTCTTCATAACATCAGATTCTCATTTTCTTGACTTCATGCATTTTTACAATTCATTTTAATAAATTTTCAATACAAAATTACAGTTTAGAGAACAGAATCAATAGGTTGGCACTCAATAAATCAGTGGACACAGTTAAGCCAGGTTATACTTTCTCTGCTCTCAAGAATATACATAAGTGAATGAATGGTTTTTGGTAATAAGAGTGTTAAAGATTAAGTACCAGTATGTAAATTTAAGCTTCCTAAATGAAGAATAAAAGTTCCAAGAGAAAAAGAGACCAAGGTCAAACAACTAATAATGTGCTTAAAAAGTACAACATGAAAATGGCATCTGGAAAGTGATGAAGACATTTGTGTGAATTTCCTGGTATATTTCCTGAGGCGCGTAGGCCTACATGAAATTGATAAAGACATAGATAATCCTACATGTATGTAGGATCTGAATATGTCAGCAATGTACCCTACAGAGAAAACTATTTACTGTCTCTCAGGAGGCAATCATTGGCTTAGTAGTGCATTCATTTTGCACCAGCATGATGAAAACTACACGTATATCTTCTCTGGACAATGTACCTTTTGCAGACAGGGATCTTTTTTTTTAAAGGGAACTAATCGCAAAAAAATCACATTATGCTCACACTGTGTCAACTTATTTTTTACATTATATTCACATTGTGACACACTGTTTCACTGTCACCACAGAGAAAACACAGTGTGAAAAGATCATAGTATGATCACATAGAATTTTTGGAGCAGGCCTATATTCTCACAATGAGACAAGGGACACATACTGTGTTTCCCTGTCACCACAGAAGAATGACATGAGTTTTTTTTTTTTTTACTGTTGCAATGTGTACACACTATGTTCACACTGTGTTGTACTGCTGCCACAGTGCAATCAGAGTTAAACAACAATGTGATAACTATACACAGAATACTTTCACATTCTAATCAGTAAATACTATATAAACAGTGTGCCTACATGTACAGTGTGTTTCTTATTTTTTACACCATTTTGACACTGTGGCACACTGTCATCACAGAGGATTATAAAAAAGGTGTGACATGGAGAGATTATAGAACACATTGTACCACTGTACACACTGTACTCACACTATGTTGACTAATTTTTTTTACATATTTTTACACTGTGACACACTGTTGCCACAGAGGAATCACTAGACATAAAAATCACAGTGCAGTCACACAGTGAAAATATGCACATGTAGGCCTACACACCATCTTCACAGTGCGTTAACTTATTTTTACACTGTCACCATGGAGGAATCAAAATATGTAAACATCATTCAGTGACATAGAGATTATAGAATACTCTTATAATGTGCCACTGTGTACATACTGTGTTCACACTATGTTGAATTATTTATACACTATTATCACACTGTGACACATAATGTTACACAGTCACCACAGAGGATTCACAGTGTGTTGACATCATAGTGTGACCACTAAGAAGTCAGGAAAAAATGTTCACAGTGTAATATGTACAAACTGTGTACACACTGTGAATAAACTGTAGTGACATATGTTTACACTATCTTCACACTATGACATGCTGCGCAAAACAGTCACTACAGAGGAATCGGAGTGTGTAAACAACACACTGTGATCACAGACAAGTTATGGAATACTTTTCAGTGTGACTATGTGTGAATACAGTGATCAACCTTTGGGACAATATACTATATTATATCCCTCAATGAAATCATGTATAGTGATTGGTCTACATACTGTCATGTGACCAAACAGAACACTGCTATGCTGTTGATGATGTTGAAAACAAAACGCTGATGAAGAAAAATGTGCCATATTGTGACGTCATTCTTGGTATAGTGCACTATACCATGAATGTCGTCACAGATATGCAATCAATCAGTGGTGTTTCATCGATAGCGTGTGAAAAGTGCTATCGGTATTGGCCTCATATAGACCACTGTGACTAGAGCCTCTCAGTGCATGGTATATTTGTTTACTATTTTCAGTAGGGAAAGTTCCCTGAACAGATTCATATTTATTTTGTATAGTAGATTTTGGAATGATTGGTTTTGATGTCTGACCTATGGGACAAACTTACGATATCTGTAGACTGTTATGAAAACTTGAGAGATTATTACTTTAATAGGAGAATAGCATATCTGCTGTCTGATCTCATGATGGGATGGGGGGGGGGGGGACACCTGCTTCATTTCACCCCTGGATTGATGCCTTTGTGAATCTATAACTTACTGATGATCTGCACAAGGTATGTCTGTTCCGCTGTTGACCCTTCATAAGCTGCCCTACAGGTTACATTCCCTTCGTACATGCCTGCCTGGTCTCCACCTACACTAAATCCTATCTTGTTGTTGTAGTACGGTAACGCATCTCGTGGCACTACATCACCGTTCGGCAAGACCAGATCGACTTCGGTCGACGGCACAGTGACACGACAAGGCAGGACAAAGGGATCCAGAGCATACACTGAAACCGTTGTGGCATCGCTTGGCAAGAATAAGCTGTTGGCATCTGTCAAGAAAAAGCGAAGCATAGGCTATTTATGTAAATGCAATTATCATCATGTTGTTGTACTGATTTCCAGTTTACAATGCAACCTGATGAGGACCGTGAGGACCTAATTAGCAACAAATCAATAACGATCATATAACTGGGAAGTAGTAATCATCCTGATTTGGAGCCGATTCAGAGCCTTTAGCTACGTTCATACGGGACTTGTGGTTTCAAAACTTTGAGTTAGCGAAAATTCAAGTTACATGTAACAAAACAACAACTCACTAACCACGACAAGGGTTCACATGGGCCCGAAACAACGATGATCGATGTTCTGAAACTACAAGCCGAGCGATCATCGTTGTTAGCACCGGAAGTAGATACCGATTGTGTGTACAGTACACATACAGATCCTATGTTCATAATTTGTGTGAAGGGTATGACCCGCAAGTTTTACATGAACAGAGAGGTCATCATTAACTACAAGCCTGCGAAACTTAGTTTATTCCGTATGGAGATCCCCCTCCCCCACCCCCGCTGCTCATGGTTTCGGAGTTAACCACAAGCTCGCTTGTGGTTCTAGAGCTACAACTAAACTTAAAAATTCAAAACTACGAGCCCGTTCATACAGCCTGAAACTACAAGATAACTACAAGATAACTACAAGTTAACTTCAAGTTTTGGAACTACAACTACACCATTAGAGTAATAAAATTAAAAATGGCCATGAAAGAAAGGTACTTAAAGGACTCTTTTTCAAGGGAAACTTAAAGTTTAGCTCCCATCATGTGAACCTGACTACTGTTGAAACTGTCTGTAAACCATGGTACCCTGGTGGGTAGGAATATAATCCAATTACCTCATGTATGGCAATGAATACTGTGAATGCTCTCTATAATGTATGACTGGGGATTTGGGGTACAAGGAGGAAAGAGCTACCATACATTTTAAGACCACCATTAGAGTAATAAAATTAAAAACGGCCATGAAAGAAAGGTACTTAAAGGACTATTTTTCAAGGGAAATATATAGAAAAATTGCCTGGAGTGTATTTCAGTGTCTGATGCACAAAGCAAATTTGAAATTACTATACATAATTTGCTCTTAAGTTATTCTCAAGCTTACCAGAGGCATTGACATAGACATAAATGTCTATGGAAAATTTTTCACTATCATGCATATGCGAGCACGTGAAGAAGCCAGTATCAGTTGTTGTTGCATTCACTACTCGCAGCTCACTTGTCTCACTCCAAGAAGATGACTCTACATGATAGAAAGGAGAAAAATATGTCAAAAATTTAATCAGACTGAAACCAAACCTCTGATAGATAATCACACCTGTGTTATCCACAGTACTAGCAACAGGAATGATACAAAACATTTCCAAAGTGATAACTATATATGGCCAACTGTGTACACAATGTGTTGATGCTGAGGCCACAATGAGAATTATGAGGTGACTATGCACGAGTATGATTGCAAAATGTATTTGGAACAAAGTGTAAAAAGTGAGTATTTTCAGTGTACTCTTCACAATATTTCACTGAGTAAAAAAAAATTGGTTGAACACTGTTCACACTGTGCAACACAATAACACACACTGTGGCCACAAAGTGAATCACAGTGTGTATGCATCAAAGTATGATTTGATTTGTAACATTTTCATCAAGTCGACTTTGTGAAAATACTGTTTTCAAAATGTATTTACACTGTGACTCACAATGGTATTAAAAGAGATCTCATTGTTTTATGTATCATAGTTTGAATACAAAATAGATATGGAACACTTTCATGGTGTTTACTATGTTAAATACACTGTGTTCAAATGTGTGTTCCGACACTGTGATACAAAGTGACACACTGGTAACGAAAAGACTAATGGTGTGTATGTATCAAGTATGAACACAAATTGTTAACTATGGTCACACTATAATATTGTGCAACACAGTGTGACATACTGCAGCCACATAGAGAATTACAGTGTGCATGCATCACAGTGTGACAAGCCGTTATCAAATATCAGGTGCAATTTTGCACCCTCAAGATGCTATTCTCTGGACATTTTAGGGATCAAAATTATACACTTTTCTTTTAATGGTGACCATGCCTATACAAATGAAGACAATATGATCATTATCTTGAAAGGTAAAAACAATCATCTTTCTCTTTAAAATTTATTATTTAGAAACTCTTTGCTTGTGAGCCTAGCATCAATATACTGATTGCAAATCAAACAAAACCATGGAAACAATTCAAATGATGTTGTATGATAATATGGATTACAATGTTACATGCTTTAGGAGTCCAAACTCCCGACAGCCTAATTTTGCAACCGAAGACGCATAAAAGTCAAGATGCCTACTACCATATCCTTATTATTGAGATTTCCAGCGGCACGTCCTACTTAGCTCATCCACTCCTCATATTTCTTAGAAAGACATCCATAACTGACAGTTGGCTCGGGAAGATCAGGGGCGCCACGAGAGGGCAGGGACGGGAGTGTGACAACCCTTTCAAGATTTTCGGTCGGCAAATTTTGATTTGCTACTTTGGCTGTTGGCAAATCGTGGCGACCCCCTTTTTGTTCACTTGTTTGAACATTTTCTCTTTAAAGATCTGAAGAATTGTTGTTTACTTTTTGCTTGCTTGCTTGCTTGTTTGAAAAATTTCGGCTAAACTGTCGGCAAATTTGGTCCGACACCCCCCCCCCCCCCCTCATTCAAAATAGACTATCGACACCCGTGGGGAGGATTACCAACGTTAAGTAGAAGGGACGGCTGTCGTACCTATTATAACTCAAATGATAGCTTAAATATTAACAGCGAGCTGTGTAGTACCATCAGCTGTTGCGTGTCATGTCAGGTTTAATACCGTTCGCCGCGAGATTGAAGGGTCGGGTTGCAGACGAACGAGTATACAGAGAGCAATAACTAGCTATAAATCCCACCTCCCCGATGTTTATAATCATTACCATGGCCTAGTGGCGTAGCTATAGGGGCATGGGGCATGTGCCCCAATCTAATGGCAATAAAAGAGAAAATGAAAAAGAAGATAGGGAAATGAAGGGAGGGGGAATGGGGAAAAAATAAATAAAAGAAAGTAATAGAACCCCCTCCCACAAACTTTCACTAATCGGTGGACTTGGAAATTCGTATTTCATCCATTCATGCCAGTGGCATGGCTGGACACTCAGGCAACCGAATTGCCGTCATTCTCTGAAAATTGCTCAATTTTCCAAAGACAAACGCCACAACATCACACAACTATTTTAAGCAGCAGGGGTCTCCTAATCCTACCTTGGAATAACATCTTTCAATGCTACTTGCCTGCTGTTATACATTAAATGGATAACTGGAACAAATTGTGTATTAGAACAGACTCCGTGTGTCTTATTACTCGTGAATTATTACAATTCTTTCAAAGATGTTACCGCATCAGGTTTATAAGAGATTTACAAAGATCTAACATCAAAATAATATGAAAATTAAAAAATTTTGTTGTTACAGATTTTGTCATTTGATATGGAAAATATCTAAAAAGTAAGCGATGAAAAAGAATATCTCCTAAACCGAGGATCATTATGAAAATCATGTGTGTATTCAGAACTCCAGAAATTTCTTTTTGTGGGGAAGTCGCCATTTAGGAACATTTATGATTTTCAATTGAATGGATGAAAGATACGTTCATAACTACGAGATACCTGTCCTCCTTCAAAAATTACTATAACAAAAAAAAAAAATCAAAAAAAATCAGCAAAACCTGTGGCAAATTCGGTCCAACACCCCCTCCCCATTAAAAATGGTTTAGCGACGCCCCTTGTGACTATATCCCGGGGGGGGGGGGGGGGTCGACCCCAAAAGTGGTAGGTACACTAGCGTATCCAAAGGGGGGGCAAGGGGCAGAGTGCCCCCTGACAACTTTTGACAGAAAAAAATAAATTTCCACCCTTTTTAGACCTTTTTTCTCCTTTTTTTTTCCTTTTTTTTTTTTTTGCTTGTCAGAGAATTCTGGACCCCCATAAAATCTGATACGTCCCCCCCCCCCCTCCTAAGCGACTTTAGGAGCGCTGGGGATTTTTTTTTTTTTTTTTTTTTTTTTTTTGCCATCCCGGGGGGGGGGGGGGGGGGACTATATGCTCTTTCTTTACCTGGAATGGGGGTGAGAGTCGAACGGATGGAGATTTTCTTGTGGTCAATGCCTTGATGATAGGTCCAGCTGACAGGGTAAGACCCATTGCACTGTAATAGAAGTGTGTCGCCCTTAAGAATGCTGGTTTCTGAACGGCCTTCGTGGCCTACAAGAACTGGAGTGTCTCCTGCATGTAAAGGATGAACAATTCTAGATATATAATGGTGTCTCGCGATACTGTGTCAATCAGATACATTTCTCACACAACGTTTGACTTGGTTTGGTTTCATTTTTGATTGATTTGATTTGCTTTGATTTGATTTATTAATTCATCTTTATGATCCTTTTTTTTCCTTCTTCAAACATATTTCACAAAGTGATTACAACATAATAAACAAATAGTAATACATAATCAAATAAAATAATTACATTGTATAATTAAAGTAAATGAATCATAAATTTGATAATTCAAACACAAACATATATACGTATAAAGAAATGAACCAATCAAGAATTAAGATATAATGATTTTTCCTATAAGCTTTGAATTTCTATTTTCCGAGTATAGGCTAATTTATAGACACATAATTATGGGCAATTTTAATCACATTACGACTGGGAATTGTAGATATATACAACATATTATGGGATTGAGAGCACCAGTTATCGAGGGGCAGCATTGGGCACCCCCGCATTGCCAATAAACAATATAGGATTCCGATCAACGCCCTACATCCAAATTAAATCCTCTACATGTCTATCCAAACTCTCCAGACTTTCATTATCTAATGAACTCTCTTGGGCATCTAATCTTTTACCTTCACCATACATAGAGCAATGCATATCTATCATTCAAACTTTACAGGGTAACATGTACATGTCACGCACAATGTTATAACTTTTACAATGGCAACGTTGTCTGTGGACGAGTTGCGAAACGATAAGGCGGTGTGCAAACAGTTTTTTATCTTTGAAATAATTATCCAAGCATATTAGAAACGGATAGAAGTTAATAGTGCAAATCAAATTTGTATTATGAAATTGTTAAAAAGAAAAATCACGAAAAATATTTCAGGAATGGGGCAGATCCCCGTGCCAGCAGATTTCATGATTTTTTTTTTCTCTGATTATTTTACCGTGATTATTTTACCTTTAAAAAGCGGACGAAAACACCTGAAATTATCTTATCAACAAAACGAGATCTACATTCAAATATACATAATTTGTCACCATGCCCTTACATTTTACATGCTTCCGATAAAAAAATAAGATCACAGGAATTATATGGCAAAAGAAGAATGATCATTCACGACTCTTTCATCCTAAACAAAAGTTGACTGGAAATCGAAATACAAAATTTGGGGAATTATGGTTATCAAACGATAAACGAAAAGAGAGGGGGAAATGGACATACATGTAAATGAAAATACAAACAATAACTTGATATATAAAAGGCAAATAGAAAATGAACAGAAACGTGTCAACGGCGAAATGTGTGTATATTAACAAAAATGTATTAAACATGGAGGCCCGTATCCTGAACTCCGGTTTAACTAAAACTAGTCTACGTTAAACCGGACCTATAAACTACTCCTAGCTGCAATAGATTTCTGTACAAAGTTAAACCACACTTAGAGTGAGTCTATACTGCAATGGAGATTACGTTATAGGGAAATCCAACCTTAATGGCAAGTTGCTTTGAAAGAAAGAGGAAAAATCAGAGAAGCAGATTGGTGAAAGTTTGAACGAAATCGGACAAGCAATAAGAAAGTTATGAATTTTTGAAAGTTGTAATCACTATACATATGGGAACTTCAAATTGGCCGAATAGGTAATGTCACTGTGATGTAGCTGTGGACAACTCCCCCATTCGCTCCAACACACAAAATGACTAAAATGTCACTTTTTTCAAAATGTATTACTCAGTAGGATCTTTTTCTTTCATGAGGACCTATAACAATATGCTATATCCAATATATTTTGAGTACTGCCCCGAGGGTAAAAGCGCCTCAAAGAAAACCGCAAATTAATGATATTTTTGTGTACGACAAATGGGAGAGTTGTCCACAAAAATGTCACAATCGAATCACCAAATTGCCAATTTGAGATTCGCATAGATGTAGTGATCTCATTTTTTAAACATCCATAACTTTCTTATTCCTTGTCCGATTTCTTTCAAACTTTCACCATCCTGTTTTTCTTATTTTTCTGCTTTCACACAAATCATCTCATTACCAAGGTTGGATTGCCCTTTAAACCGGAGTTCAGCATACTGGCCAATGAGTAGAAGGGTTTTAGGGTAAGCGTTAAACATATTGAGAAAGAGAGAAGCAAATCATTTGTTGCAAGCGTAGGTGACGGTAAAATAGCTGTAAAAATGTGCAGATAAAGAACTTCGTCTTGACAAGCAAATATATATATTTCCTAATTACTGAATGCATATCACAAATTTCTTTTCTGAAATACTCCAGTATTACATTCCATCATGAAGGTTATATTCAATTACACTAATTCAGGAAATCCTTTTAGAATGTTGAGTCATTTATAAGCACCGAAATGTACTCTGCATTGTATTCGTCTATGCATTGTATTCGTCTATGCACTGACAAGTATTCAAATATTCAGCAAACTAAAACTAGAATGATCGGTTTAAAATTCAACTATTAACGAGGCAATATTTACCATAGAAAATTTGCTGTAATTTGAGAGATAGGCCTATTGTGATAAGTCATTGCAAACCCCTGATGCCCACGCATGCTTTATTTAAGTGTTAAAATTGCAATTAAGTGCCATTCCGAATAGGTTTGAGCATGGCAAATATTTATACAATTTATCCAGTTAAGATTATTCCCATACATTAAAATGAACAAAAATCAATAGTGGACAAAGAAAGCAGACATGCATGATCTTACCTTCGTTCTCCCCTGTTCCAATTCAAATTTGCGGGATATGAGTGAACAAAAATCATTTCAATCATCCAGATGTACGTATACAAAATGGACCCATATAGGAAAATAGTGCCAATTTGTTGAAATCTTTTGGTTTCGACAATGTTAAAGAGTTATCGAAAGGTAAAAACCTTTCTTCTTTTTTATTGCTCAGTTATTCAAACAGGAAAATCAGCAACAATGAGATACGCCAGTCACACTGTCGAGACCGAAAACAGAACGACGATAGACCGAACAAAAAAACCAAAAAAATCGTCGGTTTGGAGTTGGTTCGGCGATGTGACTGGGGTGTGACGGAAGTACAGAGTGGCCCAGAATGAACGCAACACATGAGATCTGCAATTTCAACGACATCACTGACACACTATCATTATTTTTTTTTTTCGTAAATGGATATTAGGCAATTCTTTTCCCAGTAAAATGACAGCAAGATCATCAATTTTGGGTGAGGCGTTTTGATTCTACAACTATTTTTGTAAGGCAATGTCGTTTTCTAAATTTGCTACTTGTGCAGCCGTTGTCATGCTTGAAGCAACGAAAAATTTGCGCATGACGGCTTCCCATACAATCAGCTGTGTTCACAAGAACATGACTGCTCTCGCTTTGGAAACGAAGACAACATGGATGAAAAGGAGATTATATGGGAAGCTGTCATTCGCAAATTATTGTGTCAATGATTATAAATTTCGGGTGTTGTGTTTTTTTCTGGGCCACCCTGTATAAGAGTATGAGATCACCATTGCAATCTGACCATAGCTCAAATATAACATAATATATGCTTGACACAAGAAAATTGATAGGTACAGATGTTGAGCGGACATGTTTTAAATGTGAAATTATGAATGAAGATGGAAAGCTAATTTTATGAGAAAGCTAGGTTCGAGATAGTAACTTATAAACAATAACAATAGTCAATGGGTATGAACTATGAATCAAACAACCTACATGTACCATACCAATCAAATGATGAATGACTACTCTCCTAGGATAACTATACCCATCCCCTTGGCAATGATGCCCCTCCTGCCCCATACCACCTACTTAAAGGGAGGATGGAATAGGGAATAATCACTTAATGGGGTAATTGTCGGGAAGGGGTGAAAGTTCAAAAGGGTAAAGTTGTCCTAGGGGTGTTTGTTCGAAGGGACAGTTTGTCTGGGAAGTGGCGATAATTATTGTTCTAGACCTGGTGGTTGTAGTTGTCTTTGGAGGCAGTTGCCCAGGTGGTAGCCGGAGGTCTTGCTTTCCGAACACGCAACCAAAGTTATTTACATACCTAACACGTTGAGAGTTGCTGATGCTGAGCCTGTTAAATCTCCTTGTTCAATTTGGCAAGTGTACGATCCCGCATCCTCATCAATAGCCCGAGATATTCTCAAAGAGGCAGGTGAAACTATTGCTATCCTATCGCTTGGGGAAACAGTGGCGCCAAATATACCAGTATATGTCCGAAGCATGGCGCCATTTTTTAACCACGTAATAGTTGGATCCTTACTGGACTGCTGTGGTTCTGGGTCCTGGTCTAGGTCCTGGTCTAAGCTCAAGGCATTGGTGGGGATGGTGTAATTACAATGGAGAGTTGCACTAGACCCTTCTGTGACCGGTACTATGTCTGGATGGACCGTCACCAATATGTTCTGGCATGTTATTGGCACTATAACAAATGAAAGAAGAGCGAAATGACATCAATACAAAAAATAAAAATAGGAAAACATTTATAAAAATAGCTCATATATGATTTTATACATTATATATAATTTATCAGATAAAAATATTATATAATTATATTACATTACATTATTCTAGTTGAAATAAAGTATTATTCCTATAACTAAAAAAAAAGGATGGGTAAATTTAAACAATTTAGGGTGAAAACGAACATGTTTGCATTTTCGTTGACTCAAATCTAAGATTGGGTTAAGTTTGGGGGACATTAAAATATGAGATGAGCTCATTTTTACCCACTATACATGCATGTTATGTATAATATCATCACTAGTCCATAACAATAAATGTTCACTTTTTACCCAGTAATGGGTTATATTTTACCCAAATTTTTCTAAAGTGTACCAGAAGAGGTTTGGAAAGGCAAAATCAATAGACCAGTAAACATGATAATCTTCAAATGAGAATACTCTTGAATGTCTGAGCCTTCCATTATAGGCGCCAATTGATTTTTTTGTTGCTCATCGAGTATCGAATAAAATCATTTAATAAGATGAAGACAGATTATCATCACGAATTGTATTTTTTCTTACCAGTGTACCAACATATTATATTATGATAATACTTTCAGCATATAATGGCAATTGAAAAGTACATACATGTATGTCACCATGTAAATCATAGTTTTACCGCGGACGTTTGCTCGGTTTTTATCTCGTAAAAGATAGCGTTAACAATGAAATTCAACTTATAAAATACATGGTGAAAAATAGGTCCTCAAGAGCAGGATTATCCAGAATATCATCACTAATCGTAATAGTTCTTACCAGTATACCAGCATATATTCATAAATGAAGATGATTATTACTTTCAACTTAAAGTGGTAATTCAAAAGTTTGTCATCATGTAAATCTTATGAAAATACATGGTGAAAAAAAAATTATATTATTTCTTACCAGTATACCAGCATACATGTACATGTATATTTATATATGAACATGACTAATATTTTTAACGTAAAGTGGCAAGTCAAAAGTACATTTGCTATCATGTAAATCATAGTTTTTTACTTGGCTTTTATCTCGTAATGCCGGCGTTAACCATGAAGTTGAACTTATAAAAAGACATGGTGAAAAAATAGGTCATTAAGAGCAGGATTACGTAGACGGATTAGTATCACGAATCCTATTTATATTTCTTACCAGTATACCAGCATTATGAACATTATTAATACTTTCAGAGTAAAGTGGCAATTCAAAAGAACATTTGTCATGTAAATCATAGTTTTCTTTGTCATTGTTACTTGTATCATGTAACTAATCCGTATTCAAATAGAGTTTTTATTTGATAATGAAATAAATGAAACTGATTTGAATTTAATTGAGTTTTACCGAGGGCGTTTGCTTAGTTTTTATCTCGTAATGATAGCGTTAATAATGAAATTCAACTTAAGAAAACACATGGTGAAAAAAAAAATATGTCGAAAAGACCAGGATTATGTAACCGGTTGTTGACAAAGGAATGGAATTTCTTTGCAATAATTCCTCTATTTATGATGATATTTAAGACTTTAGGGTTATTCGTAACGAGATTTAAAATTTTATTATTCTAACTGAAAATCAACCTCGATCTTATAATGTTGCTGATCACTTTAAGAGATATTCTTCCTATCGTGAAGTTATAAAATGATACAAAAACTCAAATACTTTAAAAACTAAATAAAATTTGAATTGGTACAGACGGGTACCATTGCTATAATAATATGGAAATATGTAGTTTGGTAAAATAAACCACCAGCGCATGTACTTCAGACCTGTGTTACGGATGGTATCATAATATTATAGAAGTGAGAGAATCAGAAACTTAAATATATGGAAGAAAGAAATACTTCGTTTGGATTAGCTTTCACATTTCGGCAAAATAATTATCCAAGACTTTTTAAACTATTATCTTCATTTGCCATAAATATCATGATAATCTGGTTTGCAATATGCATTTGGGTCACCATCTGTATGGCAGTCCCATACTGTTCAATCGATTACATTTTATCCATGAGTTTTCTTGTCTCCCTATCACACACAAACACACATCTATTTCTACTTTCTCTATATCTCTCTCCTGTGCCTTATCATCATACGATTCACTCTCTTCTTTTTGCTCCTTATCCCCCCCCCCCCCCCCCCGGTCGCAAACATTTTTGACTGCGCATGCGGCGAGAATTTGGGAGATTTTCGTTTTCCACTGATTGTATGAGAAAATACATTAGATATTTTACTGGTTCATGTCGGCACTTTTAACCAACACCTGAAAACCTAATTGAGTAGGTGGTCATCATCCATCCAAAGCGTTTCGAAAATGGACACTCTCGTGCCTACATGTACGTGCTCGCAGTAATGACCTATAAATCAGCATCAAGAGACAAATGGTCATCTCGGGAAAGTATTATGGAGTAATCATCGAATCCAGTTACCATGGTAATCCGTTGGTCAGGCTGGAAAACGTGACCAATATTACATTCCATGGATTTAAACAGCAAATGGCCAATCTCCAAACTACGGTGTAGTGTTACAGGCAGAGGACACTGCGACTCACAGAGGCCTATATGCGTAGGCCTATAACCTAAAAACAGTGAAATCGGAGGGGCAGGGTACATTCCCTATATCTTTTACACAAAAAACTATTTCTCATCTCAACTGGTCTTTTAAACAAAGTTGAGTTCTGGGAAAGGTAAAAATTAATTTGTGAGCTTTCTGATTCTTTTTATGTAAGTTTGGAAGAGTTTCATAGTTGAAATGTCCCCTGAAAAAGATTGCTCTTCAAATGCTCTATAACATTCAAAAAATGAAAATAAACAGCTAAAATGTTCGGGCTGAACATTTTTGTGTAGTCCCATATATTTTCTCTGTGCAGTGCATGTGACTCTCAGCAGGATTGAGCCACTTTATAATCATTTTGGCGATTCCAAAACCTTACCGCAAACACCAATTCTTAAATAATCAACCTTTCCCAATGGCTTTGAGACAGTTTCTCTCATGACCCAGAACTCAACGTTATCTTTAAAGGCCACCGCACACCTTACGATCAGTCCGCAATCCGATTTGTGAAATAAATCGGTATGGCATTAAATATTGACATGTTAACAAATGAAATCTACCCTGTTCAGATTCTTAAAAGTAATATGAATACTAAACATATAGGGTTTTAGTGAGCTGTCAGCTTTCTACAGGGAATAAGGGCAAAATTAGTTTCAAATCGCAGACAGTCGTACGATTTTTGTGACGTCGCTACGACTCGGAGCCGATTTGGCCGTTCCACCGACTAGAAAACTCGGGAAAGGCCGTATTATCGATTTTACTATATGTATGACTATTCAGACCCTCAATCAAAAATAATTTTCGTTTTTAAATAATTTGTCAAATGATATTACATTTTTTCTGAAATCGGATCGTAGACCGATCGTAAGGTGTGGGATGGCCGTAATAGGAAGATTCTTGTTTACTAAATTATAAACGATAGCAAAAATGACTTTCAAATAACAGTTTCACTGCAAGATCTCAAGATTTTTTTTTTTAAATCAAGGCACTGTTGCACAAGTTTACGACTTATCGCAAATCAGTAATCAGATGTCACTCGAGACTCGTAACAGTTCAACTTTGATTGGCTAATGCCGTTGAGACGGCAGTTAACAGTTCCCTTGCCAGATTTGTTACTCATCAAATCAGCCGGACGGATTTACTGACGGCCATTTATAATTTCGGTGCTCCGACATTACGCACCAGCGACAATTGCTCCGGGCTTTATTTCGTCAAAGATGTAGGGTTAGGCATAGGGTTGCACTTGGGTTAGTGTTTGGTCCAGGGTCATCCTGAAGAATTCGGCTAGCGTGATATTGACCACGTTGCAATTTTTGCCAGAGAATATTTTGTACAACCATTATTTCGTAAAGAGCCCATTCATTAGTCGCAGAGGGATTTCTTTTCAAATCTCAGATCATTGAGTTAACTCATCAACAACAGTAACATCTGTGACAGCATAATAATACCCTAGGCACACCGACGAGGACGACACGAGACCGAAAAAAAGACTGAACATACAATTACATTCCCCATAATGACTAAGGAACTCCTTGGAATGACCAAGGTGTTGTCGATTACAGATCGGCTAGGGGTCGGTTTGGCGGTGTTAATGTGAATATTTTATACAGAGCAGTAACCGTTACATGCCAATAAACAACTCAATCGATGAGTTCGAAGTACCAGACGAGGCTAAGGAGGGTTTTGATGATCTTCTAAAATGAAAGTTTAAATAAAGAATACAGAAGATGTCTGGTTTCCTAAGAGTAATTAGACTTTCATCGATACGTAGAATATACACAAACCTCACGCAGGGGCGGCGCCAGGGTATTTTGATAGGAGGGGCAAGACGACCTAAATTTATCGGCATTGTTAATCTTATTAAATGTATTTGGGATCTTATTCATTTATTTATTTACGGTCTATTACAATATTTGAGTGGCAGCTAATGGATGAATTGCTCAAAATATGCATTTGAAAACTTATAGGAATGCATTCAGGACAATTTTTTTTTAAAGACAAGTCTAAAAATTAAATACTCAACATACAAACAGAAAAAAATGATAGTAAAAACATAAATGCATAGAGAGAAATAATCGTATTGTAATCGGTCATGTGATATACATGTAGCAATTTCCTTCAAGCATTCTATCTGTTATATTCTAAGAATATTGATGACTTTATACATTCTGCTTTAGATACTGACATAATATTCAAAACAAGCAAATGACTTATTATGTATAGTTTTAAGCTAAGAAGGTTATATACGTGTAAAGATAGACCAAAATGATGACGTCAGTGTTTTGGTTTTCCTGCCCCTTTGCCCTTGGTCACAGATATAATAGTTCATAGTTCATTTCCGATGAATTTGCCACAAAATGCGGACATTTGTCACGATACATTTCCCATCGCGACAAGGATCAAGAAAAACGAGTACGTTGAACATATGAAAGCATATCATGGAATACTAAGAACTACTTCGTTTTGAAACGACAATTATTAGTAGTACCTACTGAGTAAATTCAGTGTTAAATATTGAAGAAAAACAAATCCTATTGACAATAGATGATAAACATAATCTCTCTCATCATGCTCATTGTGTACGACGAATAATAAAAGAGGATTCTTCCAGTAATAAACTGCAAGCAGTCTTTTACCATTGTATACCTTTCCGTGTAAGAGTCATAATCAGACCAAAAACTTAGAATTGACATAGTTTATATTTGAGTAACATGGGTCACTGGGTGTCACGAAATAGGCCTAAACTTCCATGCTGAAAGTCACGTTCTTTCTGGGAATATTGTTGTGAAGTGTGACCTTTGACCTGGGTGACGACCTCCCTCTGCATGTACAATAACAGCTGAGATTTATGACTGAAAGTCAATGTCATGGCAACTTTCCAACTTGGATGAACAGCCAGTCAACTGCATTGTATAGTCGTGATCCACATATTTTTTTTTTTTTTTTTTTTTTTTTTTTTTTTGCAAAGGAGACACGAGGGAAGGAATGTGATCAGGGGCCCGTTGCACAAAACTTGCGTTTAATCGCAACTCCTAAAAATCAAACGCAAGTCCTAAATGAGCTCTTCTGATTGGCTGAAAATAAAGTTGCGTTTGATTTTCCTGAGTTGCGTTCAAACGCAAGTTTTGTGCAACGGGCCCCAGATCTCTTTGAAGTGGCATAGCCACGGCACTCACTTATCGTCCCAAACGAATAGCAATAAACATATGAAAATGGAAGAGAAAGAGAGAGAAAAGGAGAGAAAAGGACGGAAAGAAAGCTATAAAAGAAAAAAAGGAACGATCATTTCGTCCACCGATTCAACATGTTCCACGTCCCCTCACATGATTGAACCCAGGCTACGTCACTTTCTCCGAATGCCTGAAACAGAAACCCAGCTATTATACATTAATTTATCATTTGATAAATCGTGCAATTTATGTCATATACAGTATGCCCCCGCAACACACCCCCTCAAATGTTTATAATACCGATAGATCACAATTATAAACGGTTGCAGCTCTGGGCGTTGAAAAGGGTATCATCATTTCAGTGTGTATGTCATTCTCGCCTAACATGCATAAGGTACTTTTTTAAAAGCAAGATATATAGAAATTGGTGTAGGCCCTATATAAATTCCAACTATCGCTCTAGAATGTCAGATGAGATCATGCGTAGGCAGACACAGGAATTATTCTTGTATACGGTATATCACGACTTAGAAAGGAAAATACATACATATATGTATACATGTATTTTCATGTATATATGTTGTATTTCATATACATGTATTATAGGTACATGTAGTACACTAATATGACTACTGAGCGGGTATATATAGTCTAGTTCCGGACGTTTTAAATTATTTTGTCCGTAAAACCAGGGAAATAACCCCATGTGTGTGCACCCAGCGTAGAACGGTGCGAAGTCCACTGATTCACTTTCCCCACAAATTCACCTTCCCCGAAAAGGGAGAGTGAATCAGTGGACTTCGCGCCGTCTCCCTTCTACCTCCCTGGTTCTACGCTGGGTGCACGCACACGGGGTTTTAGGGTTTTACCATGGCTTCATGGTTGCCAAGGCGTTATCACATTTATCTGTGATAACTCCTTGGTTTTACCATCGGGTTTTACGGACAAAATAATTACAAACATCCAGAACTAGACTAGTATAAATAATGCACATCCATAGTGGATTTATAGGAAGCAAGATCTGGGGGGGGGGGGGGGGGGGGCGGGGCGGGGGGTCACCCATTAGGATGGGGGTCCACTCGCTATTCATAAGGACCACTATCCATAGAAAACCTCTATTCATTTCACACGCGTTATGAATAGCGGTCCTTATGAATAGTTATGAATAGTGGTCATGAATATTGGTTCTTATGAATAGCGGTCATTATGACTAGCGAGGTTACCCCGTTAGGATGAGGTGCTGCCAAAATGGCTGCCTCCTTTAAAAAAGTACTCGTCTCTTGAGGTCAAAATAACTCTTTATCTTCAAACAAGTATGGACTGTGAAAAAGATTCAAATCACACTAGGTATGGAAAATCTAAGTCTTGACAAAGTCCTTGTGCAGAGAATGGAAGAAAAGGAGTATCGTTAGGTGGACAGCAACCCTGGAACATGTGGAATGAGGATGTGCACACACGCAATTGATCGCATCCAGAGACGATGGAAAGCTAGTTAGTTTAGATAAAGCGGAAAATGGAATGACGCATCCCTTTCCTGGGAGAAAACGCGGGTCGATGGTGCTTCTGTTCTGTAAAGCACCTTATTGGCATTCTCACTCTTTACTATACAGCGATTTTCAACAGTCAGAAAAACATCCTGTTTTGAAAATATCGAGAAGTACCACAATTTTGCTGTACACTGTACACATACATGTAGCATTATAAATGTACCGCACGATCCGCGTTACGCAGATTGTGCAGTTGATATAAGTACTGAGAGAAAAGCAAAAACAATCGTGAGGAAAATCCCTCCCAGGCAGCCCTTTTAACATTCATAAACACAAAAGTGTTTACAGGACAAAACGCAAATCGCTCATAATTTATTATTTTCAAGCGAAAACACCCAGCTGTGAATGTCTTGGCTAAAGAGTTTTGCCGTTATAATCATTTCAACATACCTTCACAGCTCTAATTTTCTAGTTGCAACGTTTTATCATTCATGATTATCGTGAACAACTGTAGGACTTGTCAGGCACAACTTTTTTTTTTCTATCGACATATATGTAGTTTTCAACTAAAAGCCCTATCTACCCCTAGCTAAGATGTAAAATGCTGTAGGTCTACAGCGCTATTTTCTTTTACTTTCTGTTATTTCGTATGGAATGAAAACTGAAAATAACCTTGCTTATGTTTAAATTTTGCCGTTATGATTTCAACATACCTTCACAGCTCTAATTTTCCAGTTGCAACGTTTTATCATGATTATTGTGAACAACTGTAGGACTTGTCAGGCACAACTTCTTTTTTTTCTATCGACATACGCGTAGCTTTCAACTAAAAGCCCTATCTACCCCTAGCTAAGATGTAAAATGCGGTAGGCCTACAGCACTATTTTTTAAAACTTTCTGTTATTTCGTATGAAATGAAAATTGAAAATAACCTTGTTTATGTTTAAATTTCAGTCTATGAATTGAATTTCAATTTCAATTCAAACAAGATGTTTGACAAAATTCTTAAATACTCGGTTTGAAAACTGGTTTAAAATAGAGGGAATCACAATCACCGTTATACTTATCTAAAGATAATAAATAAGAATTAATATGAATATATACAATGTTTACGAGGTACAAGTGCAAGTTTTCTTTATCTTTATAATTTATACATTGTTTTCTTACCTTATTTAATGAATGAGCACAATCACAAAGTCTTCAGAGAAATCAACTCAGAGCAATTTCAATATCATAATCCCAAAGAAATCATAGTCGGATTACGTAATGTACGCACATTTCAATGGGTGATGGACAAGTCTATCAAATTTGCCTTATATAGGATGACTTCTAGAAAGTCCGTGCGATCGCCTAGAGTCATGGAAAGCAATCAAAATAAAATAGACGTAATGATGATTAGTATGTATAATGAAACGGTCGTCACATCTTTAACGATGGCTTCACGATGAAGTTAATGACGGCCCTTATTATACTGTGTGACGTCGTTATACTCTCTTGGGCTTGAGCAAGTATAGGTAATCTGGAGTTCGTGTTTGCGTATCGAGCGAGAGGAAACTTTTGTCGAAAAGTCATTCTGACTGCCTGCAATCGTTAATTGCAATCGTATAGGCACTCACATACATGTACATAAGGCCAAGTGAAATTGATTCATAGTCGCTCGTCCCGAATTTTTCTGTACACAATGTACAAATGCTATTGGATCTCTCTCAACAGAAATTTTCTTAATTTCATTTCATTTGTACATGCCATACACAGGCTCAAAACATGATGAAATTTTATCATATTCATTATTCTTGTTACCTCAGTACCTATATGACCTCAGATTCTTATTAATTTCGTTTCAAATTAAAAAAAAAAATCAAATAACATTAACAAATGAGGTGAGTCGAAAAAGGAAACAGGAGGGGACGAGAAACAAAGAATTAATTATATTTGGCCTACAATGTAAGCAAACAACAAACATTCTCCCTCTCCGAGCTTTTCAGGGAATAAGATTTGCAGCAAGTTGTCGCTAGTTTTTTTATTCTTAGTACTGGCTAAACAAACCATATCCTATGATGATAAACGATTCAGACATACTTTGAGCCAGTTTCCATCGAAATGAAATTCCAAGACGAGAACTCAAGTTTAGCTTTGAAGTCTTAAGGACTTCTTGAAAAGAAGTCAAAATTTATCGAATCATGAATTTTTCATCATTTTCGTACATGTCACGTATATCCCACGCCCATTCACATTAGGGTCCGATGTCTCACTTTCTTATTTAATCTTTATAGTACGAAAGGGCTTTTCAATTACTTAAAAAAAAAACCCAAAAAACATGTATTCAGAATTCATTGACATTTAGGCCAACATCATGTATGCTACGCTTTACGGGCCGGTCAGGAATAGATCTCGAATTCGATATGTCATCCTGTACTGGCTTTTAATAGAACCTTTTACAGTTCATGTAGGCATGAATAAACGCAATTTACAGACAAACATTGGACTGTTAAGTTAATGGACAAGGGAAGTATGATATTCTTTTTGGCATTTTCCTTTACACAATTAACAAAACACAGGACCGTATTAAGCGGCAAAACAATAAACAGGACTGAGCAAAGGAAAAACATGTAGATACATTTTTGTTATGGTATTGGTCATTGTGTTTTTTTGTTTTGTGTTGTTGCTTTGTCTTGTTTTTTTTTTTTGTTGTTGTTTTGTTGTTGTTGTTGTTGTTGTTTGGGGGGATGCTTTTTAAAGACTTCTACCAATCAATTTCAGTCTGAGAACCCTAACTTTAACCCTCAACCCGACAGATAAGCTCCAACCAGGGATTCGAACCCTAGACCTACTATCTAATATGTTTGTAACGGAATCTTTAGCTTTTGAATCTCCGAAAGATGGTTTACAAATATAACGGTAAACATGTTAAATGGTAAATAAATACATAGGTTCATTCATATAAGATAACGACACAATAGTTATTGTCAAAGTTTTCATAGAAATTTGCAAGGTACACATAAATCCATGTATACCCCTAACCTGTATTTTCTTATTTAAAAGATGTGTATCCAGTCCATGTACTACTTACGAATTTTGACATTTCTTTCTTATTTTCTTTAGTTTTTAAATGGTGTACATACGACGTGTTGCTTTTCAAGCTCACACTTGTTATAATAATACGATATTTTTTTCTTAGTCGTTTATTTTGTTTTTCTGACCAATGTATTTGCACATGAGTACGAGTGAGCTCCATACACGATACAATTAATTTAAAAAAAAATACTGACTCACAAGATTTTCTGACGTCAAGCAACGGAATAAGAACATCAGCAAGAAGTATAGTCCTATTGGGAAAGCTAAAACGTGAAAATTAGTCTCGATTGATGTGGTCATAAAAGCGACTGTCATATTTCTCTGAAAATGAGAACCGATAAACAAAGGAGGCAAATTTTCTTTATTGGTTTGGTGTGTGGCTTCTGTCTGATTACATTTCCAGAACTTAGTTTGAAAAGGAAAATGTACTATGACTAGTATATATATTGCCATTTGGTCCAGTTACACTTTGACCACTAACTAGTTCATCTAATATCAGATATATACGTCTACATGTACATGTATTTTGTCAACTGTATACACGAGATTTAATTAACGTTTTTTTTTTTTTTTTTTTTTTTTTTTTTTTTTTTTAAATTACCAATACAGGGATGCCCAGAAAGAATGCAACAACTGGGATTTGCAATTCAACGATACCATTAACAGAATAGTATTAGTTTTTATTTCATAGGGTAGAAAATTATTTCCCGACTAAAATGACACCAAGATCATCAGTTCTACAGCTATTATTGTGAGGCAATGTCATTTTCAAAATTTGCTACTTTTTATGCTTGAAGCAGCGAGAAATGTATGTATGACGGCTTCCCATACAAACACCTCCGTTTGATGAAACGGCTATTTCGTCCAACAATATTTTATGACATTTGGTCTAATTGACAAACAACATCTCTCAAAATTTAAAGCACGTGTAAATGACTGCTACGCTAAGTACATTTGTAATACCCACACATCTCAGTCTCAGGTAATTACCCAGAAATCTGTGCAGGTGCAATTCTGCCTAATGCATTGAAAATCAACGGAAACTACATCTATCACTTTTATTCTTACCAACAGATAAGACCGACATTCATCAATGCATATTAAACTTCCTGATGTATTTCTAGCATCACCTGCCCAGAAAAAAATCTCATTACGATTCATCTTTGACAATTATTCTCTTCCAAGAGTCAGCGTAGAGCACAAAGCTGCGGTGAAACAGGGGAGGACGTGTTCAAAGAATCTGATTTAAACATAAATGGAGTGTAAGAGTTGGGAAATTTTTTTTTTCATATACGTGGGAGACAGGATTGGTACAAGCCACTCTCTCTCTTTCTCTCTTTGTTGGGGGGGGGGGGGGTCGCACAGTGGATATTTGTGTAAACCAATGTGTCAATCTGTGCGCAGTGATTTTCAGGGTTTTCAGTATTTGTGATATTCATCAATAATTAGGGTATTTTAATGATTTTGATATTCAAACACATTAAAATACGCTTGAAGTTAAAACATTAAAATCATTCCCCTTTCCTGCATAATTATATTGTCAGAATAGCTGTGTAATTCAAGAGGAAATTCTACTACCCGTTACCAAACATTATACCTACATGTACTACATGTGTACTTTCATCCCTAATTTTCCAAGATCCTCCAGGGGGTGTTTCATAAAGCTATTCGTAAAGTTACGCATGACTTTACGAACGATTTGAATATGAATTGCCAGATGCATGTAGAATGCCCAAAGTTTTTCCTGATGTTTTAACAAAGTGTGACTGTATTTCGAATAACCTCAATTAAATTATGGCAAAAATATATATTTTCATTGAAATGTTTGTTATAATAAAAATGTTAGTCTACATCTGCACAGTTCAACTTTAGTTGATGCAGTTAAAATGATTGAGCATCCCATTTGGCTTGTCATATTTAAGTCATTCGTAAAGTCATGCGTAACTTTATGAACAGCTTTATGAACCTCCCCCCCCCCCCCCCCCCCACATGCCTTTTCACAAGCCTATTACCTTTAATGTCGAGGTCGGGTGATGAGAGGGGCAGGTACTCGTCTCCGCAGGGATTTCTAAAAACTAGGACGAGGAGTGATACATTTGTAGCTGAGTGTTTATCAATGTCGTCCCTAGGTAAAACATAGGAATCTGGAACGATGTTTTTCATGTATAAATCATCTAACAGTTGATACAGTAGTCAGCTTCACACGATGGGAGCTAAACTTTAAGTTTCGCTTGTAGTTTCAAAACTTTAAGTTAACTTGTAGTTATCTTGTAGTTTCAGACCGTATATTATTAACGGACTCGTAGTTTTGAAACTTTAAGCTTACTTGTAGTTCTAGAATCACAAGCGAGCTCGTGGTTAACGCCGAAACCACGAGCAGCGGGGGTCTTCCGTTGCAGTTTCGGACCGTGTGAACATAATAAACTTTAGGTTTCGCAAGCTCGTAGTTAATGATGACCATTCTGTTCACGTTAAACTTCCGGGTCATACCTTTCGCGCGAATTATGAACACAGGAACTGTATGTGTACTGTACAATCGGTATCTACTTCCGGTCTTATCAACGACGATCCCTCGGCTTGTAGTTTCAGAACACAGATCATCGTTGTTTCGGGCCCATGTGAACCCTCGTCGTGGTTAGTGGTCGTTGTTTCGTTAACTTAAAGTTTTGCTAACTGAAAGTTTCGAAACCACAAGTTCCGTATGAATGTAGGCCTACACTAAAAAGACCACCTGTATAGTGGTCATCTATTTTGTCTCCTCGATGAGGAACCGTATGTGTTTTACAACCTGACTAGAAAGACTGTCTGCAGTGATCACTAGCTGCACTTCATTTAGGTAGCCTTTTTAGACAGGATTGATTATACTACCGTAGATCAAAAATGACGGATTTGTAAAACTATATACACTGTACATGCTGTATGTATGTTGACTTTTGCCCTAATAACAGTACATAATAAAGATTCAAAATTTTCGGGATCTCATTTTAGGCTTTTGCCGATCGACGCGTTTATACACTTCGATTTTGATTAATAGTGCTTTCATGACCACTGAAAACATACCTTTTTTATGACGGTAATTCATATTGAAAAAAGTTATCAGTCATTCCCAAAATACATGTAAACATACATAAACCGCTCCCTCTCTGCTTCCGATGCAACAGAAAATTTGAACCATAATTTACCTTCAAGAAATTACGAAGCTTAGTCTGTGTGTGTGTGTGTAGGTGTGTGTGTGTGTGTGTGTGTAAGAGAGACTATTTTCTTTTCTTTTCTTTTCTTTGGTTATTATTAATGATAGGCCAGAACGATTTTTACGTGTCATTTTTCACCATAGCACATTAATGTCTTTACGTCATTCTTCAGAAAGCGCAAGTACAGCGAAAAACCGTATGGTGATCTGCATTTCCTTGACGATAGTCACGTTAAAGCATGTCTGCATTCTGTATAAGAACAATGAGTGAATTATGCTGATCTGAAGTCATGATCGTGGGCGTACATTGTATGGGCATAATTTCATCAGCGGAGGGAGGGGGGGGGGCTGACGTTTCTTTCCTGAATATCAACTTTCCATTAAAAAAAAAAAAAAATTGAGAGCATTTGACACTCTATCATAATATTATAGTGACAAAGCAATATCGTCATTTAAACATACCAGATATCAAATAAAAATTATAAAAAGACCTCGCTGCGAGAACTTGAAATGATAGTTTTGTGAATTTTGGTAATTTCACAGTAATTCTCGGGAGCTTCAGTCCCGCCCCAACTCGTACGCTCATGATACAAAAGATCGTAAATAAATACATTGCTCCAAATTATTTCACTATTTTTTCTGAATGTGCCACATGAACCTCTTTTCTTTCTCAAAATGTTTGTCAGTCCGACAGGTTTAAAGGACATTGGGACACCCAATATGATTTCGTAATTATTTGGTTTCCGCAAAAGAAACCCGGAGTTAAACATCTCAAATAACCATCTTCTCAATTAAATACATGTAGGTACCGTTTCGTGCAAGCATCTCGGATTGTAATTTACGACACATCATTTACGCAGAAACCGAGAGCAAACGTGTGAAAAATCGTACGTCCTCGCCCAGACGAGGTTCTGGGGTAATTATACCAACACGACCATCGTTATTACTATTAATTCCTTCATTAATTATTTGACCTGTCCTCCGACATGTCCTATACTATATCGATCGTGTTCTTATTAGAGATTTAAAAGAAAACATGTCGAATTAGCCTTTATTCCAGACAATTTTCCTCAGTTTTTCAACGCTCTGGTACATCAGTAACTTACTCATTTTACTTAACCGCGATTTTCTTCAATGGGAAAAAGACTTGGTATACGACTATGTACACAGATGCAGAAAAGTTACACATAATTATGACAAAGGGAAAACAATAAAGAGAAACAACTGCATTCTAGTTTGACATGCTTGAAGCCAGTCGTGTCTCCATAAAGTATATGCCTGAAATAATGTAATTAGAACGAACATTACAATAGTTTCTCACGTTATAGTTCTAAGCTTACGACTTAATCGGGAATAATAAAACAAATAATGTGCACATTATTTTACATACATGTAGCAAAATATACATGTGCTATAGTCTTACGATTTTATAAATATTTCAAAGCATTCAATTTGCATAATGTCTATTGATTCGCTCTGCGTTCTTAAAACATACATGCATGTATCTACAGTATTTCCTGTACAATTTCATTCACTTTTTCTACATTTCTTATCTATTTCTTATATATTTCTTAATCTACTTCATTCATGTATATACATGTATTTAGTAATATTTCTCATAGAGTTCCTACACACTGGTACCGAAAGAAAACTTGCTTATTGGTAGATAAAAATAAACGTCGCCTTATAAGCATGAAACTACTTTTTAAATTTTGTGTGACTTCATATGCCAACACATGGATTTTATATCGAATATATATATATAAATATATATATATATATATATATATATATATATATACAAAGGATAGCTGATAACCAGGATCTTCTATTTCTGAAATAATTTCATAATCTTCTTAAAACATGATCAAGAAAAGTCATTTCCGATTCCCACTTGTATACCGGGAGAACGAGTGTGCTGTCACAATGCTTCATGGTACTTAGTTACTTCCCAAATGGTTACATAATACGTACAACAATGAAACATAATTACTTTCATTGAGGCGAGTGTGACGTCTGTGAAAAGGGTTTCCAGAACAAGAGTAAAATGTTTTTCATGAAAATTGAAGTGTTGATTACTGAAATAAATTAATTCTAAAATGCTTGAAAATATACATGTCTATATACACTGCAAAATTTCAAGCACAAAACATCAATCTTTGTACGCTTTAATTGTGCATTTTGTGATAAAAGCACCAAATTTGGCAACAGGTAGATGAATATGTTCTAAGTAAAACAGGATATTGAGCCACCTGGAATTCGGGTCATGGGGCACGTTGTGCCCATTTTAAAAAAATGTCTACCACAGGGTACTTTTTCGTGCATTCTTAATCTAAAATTGGGATATTTTACTAAATTTTTGGTTGTATGAAATATACTGAATTTTATTTTATATTTTCAGACCTCAAAATTATGAAAAGAATCCCAAGATGCCCATTTTCTTTTGTTCAAATAAAGGTCCATTTTATATATTTACGTGAGATAAAAGTATTTAATTGGAGAATACGTGTAAAATGATTCTAACTGTGATCAGGTAAACATTACCTCGTCTAAAATTGACAAAATAGTTGGTACAGGTGCACAATATCGAAAAAAGGGCCCAAAACATACTTATTTGTAAAGTTAAGTAAGATCTTAATTATTTTGTGTGCATGATAAAAGCACCAAATTCGGGACAAAGACAGACGAGTATGTTATACGCAAAATTTGATATTGAGCCATCTAAAATTCTGCACAGTCCGAGTCAAGGTACTATAAGACCTATTAAATCTTATTTAGGCGTACTGTACTATGTTTAATTTCATTTTGAAATTTACAGGGCCCCAGGGCAGCAAGAATGAAATGAGGCTTAAGTGCCCTTTTGAGATTTTAGGGCCCATGCAAAAAATAGTCGAATCTTAAGTATTATAAGAAATGTGACAGACTGAATACCTAACTAAACTTATGAGGGCTCATATTAACCTAAGGAAAATGGTTTAGGTCCCCGTTCCTTGAATAATGGGCATATTGCAGGGAAGACAGTGAGCAGTCAACTACATGTGAAATATTTCAAAGCGTGATCTAGAAGATACATTGCCTGATGTGAAGTTGTACGGCACAGGTCCCCAGTTTGGCAAATAGCCCATAGTTTTGCACGAAATGTACCACAGAGATCCTTTCTTTTCGTGAAAACTGCTGAATATATATGTATCCTACACATACGGAACATATACATGTAAGCTAACCTTGACATTCTATCCAGCGATGTATGATCATCGCCTTTTCATTTTTAATAAATGGCGAGGAGGTAAATACATTAGTATATACATGTATGTTCATCATAGTGTAAAGCTAAAATTTGACATGTCTAAATGTTCATGAATTGATCTCATCGCCATTTATCAAACATGTTTAATTTCATGTTTAATAAATGGCGATGAGATAAATTTATAAGTATGTTCATCATATTGCAAAGCTAAAATTTGTATTGTCTAAATGCTAATGAATTTATCTCATCGCCATTTAATAAACATGAAAAGGCGATGATCATACAATACTGGATAGAATGTCAAGGTTAGCTTATATGTTCCATAGGGTTAGGGTTATATTAAGTAGTTTTCATGAAAAGAAAGGATCTCTATGATACATTCCGTGCAAAAGTGTCTCTCCAAGATACTTGTATTTAACTTATACCTGGGGCCTTGACTTAGCGCCCCATGGTTGCGAATAAGTGACCAAATAACTGATAATGTGCCGCTTGTAACTGTTATATCAGGGGGTAGGTCTTAATTTAGGAGTGCCAGCAAATCGTCGAAAACATTCTGCGCATCAGTTGAGTACCCAGGTGATGGTGAAAAATGCCCGCCCCAGTATCTTTTGAGGGTGGCCCTTACCCATAATCTTCGTCATGTACGTGCCCTCCTATAATTTAATCAAAATATTCTCCGTGAACTAATGCGATTACACATGGAAAATAATTTACACGGAATTTTTTTTTAACCAGGCGTTTTCTGTGTGTATCAGGTCCCGTCTATGACCTCTATTATTTGTCTATCTTGGAATTACATGCTAGTAAATATACATTAGCATAACCATGGGGTGGGCACAGCTGATACGACGATAAAAAGTGAAATGAAGAGAGAGAGAGAGAGAAAAAAAAAAAAGAGGATACCCTGTATCATATACGCACATTATTAAATTAATTACCAATTATGTCATGGTGCCAGACAAGTAACATTTCTTATATATATATTGGGCCCTTTTTTCAGAATGGGCGCATGTTTGACCGTGCCACGTTCATGTATTTTGCCAATTTTATAGAAGGCCGTCTTTGCCTGATCAGAATCAGAATCATTTTCACATAGTCTACGAATCATGACTCTATCTTACACTAGTGTTCAAATTTTGACTTCAAAATAGGCCCTTACTTTAAAATGGGCACAAAAATTACTTTCCAGGAATTTGGAGGCCTGGAATTTTCGAATATGAATCCAAAATATTTCATTAAATCTAAATTTGCTCTAATATATTGATATTTGACAAATTATACATAAAAAGTACCCTGTGGCGACCAGTCTGAAAAGTGGGCACAACGGGTTTAAAGGACCCACTTTGAGAGGGCTCAATATACACTTTCTATCTGTGGCAGATTTGGGGGGGGGGCACATCCGGCCCGTGGCCCCCTTTTGAAAGAAAAGCATGCATTTGCGCCCCCCTTTTTTTTTATTGTGGTCCCCTTTTGGAATGAAAAACTTTTTTTTCTGGACCCCCATAACCCCCCCCTCCCCCTCCCCCCCCCCTCCCACTGATCGAATTTTGGAGGTGTGGTTTCTGGTTAGTCCTATTCGCGAAAATCTATGGCCGCGAAATTTATGGCTTATACAGTATTCTGTCGATTCTAAATAGGGTAATGTTTTCCTTATTAAAATTAGGATAATTTCAAACATATTCTGCAATGCAATAATTTTATCAAACATTTTATGTATAAAATTTGCCTTTTTGGGAAAAATGGGCACCTAAAGCTTTTTCCAGAATTTTGAGGACTGGAAACTTAAATACGATTACAACACAATTTATTAAACTTAAATTTTGTAAAAATATATTAATTTTCGATCAAATATACAGAAAAAAAATTACCTGTGGCAGCCATTTTGAAAATCGGGCACAAAGGGGCCCCAGAGCCCAAATTCCAGGTGGCTCAATATCCATGTTTGCTTAGAACATATTCAACTACATGTAGTACCTGTGTGCAAAATGTGGTGCTCTTATCATAAAGTGCACAATTGGCCTGGAATTTGTTGCTACAGTATGCCGCCCCAACGTAAGAAAGAAAACATAAATCAGCTTCAAAATATATCAAAAGGTGTGGTAAAAACTTCAGGAAATACGCAAGAGGAACCATTTCATTTTGTGTATTATTGTTTTGGAAAGCCCTAGTAGTCGACTTGACCTAGAAAAAACATGATAAAAACTACTTTCGAAAAATAAACTCAAGGGCAATTTCTAAGGCCTATTGTACTGCCCATAGAAATCAGGTTCGGATTACGTAATACGCCATTGTAATGTTCGCACATTTCTAAAGGTGACAGACAGGGCTATTGAAATTGCCTTGAGTTGATTTTTCGAAAATAGTTTTTATCGTGTTAAAAGATCTTTCCGTTTATTTCTTTTTTTAAATTTTCTTTCTTTTTTTTTCTGGGGGGGGGGGGGGATTTGTGATCCCATGTTGACTCCGAATAATTTCAGCTTTGTTGCCCCCAAAGCAACTTTGAGCATTTTGCATAAGTTGCATAAATAAAAAAATGTCACATATATACAGGCAATTTTAAACAACCTAAGACAACTTATGCACAATTTGCGAGCAGCACGTAACAGTTTTGTTAATTAATCTTGTGCAATGTAATATGTATATATGTAATTCCCTGGTAATAAATGTCGGTAAACGTCGCACATTCACAGATTAATAACATTTGCAAAATGTGCAAGGGGGGGGGGGGTCCTTTCTAAATTTCAAGTTCAAGTTCAAGTATATTATACATGTATTTGTTTCGCGGAATATCATTTTCTTACTTTAATTGATGAAATATTAAAAATAAAAATCAAGTTCAGGTTCAATTCGATTAAAAATGATTTATTAAGAAGTCCATATTACAGCCATGCGGATGACTGGCATGATATTTAAGAGATAATGTACATTAATAAAATTTCTAAAGAAAATATAATGTACATGTAATTACAAAACAAATGGTACATCTCAAATTAAACACATTAGCTTGAAACTTATTCAACATGCCCACTGATATCGGAAACAAATGTCGAACACGATAATAGTTGTTTCAAGTGGTTCCTTAATACACTTTTAAGTTTCCACGGAGGCTGATTTCCAATTCCCAGACTTTGCACATCAGTCAAGCGGAATAGAGCATGACAACAAAATATCCGATTGACTGTTACTTGATACATGTACATGCAGGTTATGGACCATTTTCTTGTTTCATTCATTCCTTCGTTCGAATTATCTACTATGGGAACCGGACGGAAATCCGGGGGTAGACGAATTGGGTATGCAGAGCGCTTGGTTTACACATGGTTTGGGTCCTTTTCTAAGCTTCAAGGGCAATCCTAATAACTTAATTTGTGTGAAAGCAGAAAAATATGAGAAGCAGGATGGTGAAAGTTTGCAAGAAATCGGGCAATCAAGAAGAAAGTTATGGATTTTTGAAAGTTAGATCACTAATGATGTACATGTAGATCCTCGCAGTGGCAATACGGTCAAGATGTACATGTATAAAGTCATACATGTACATGGAGAACGTTCCCTTTTGTTTTGCACATCAATTACTCAAAGTATTCCTTTTCTCAACTCGTATGGTGAAACAGACATATTTTCATGGGAGAACATGTAAAAACATGTTGCCCATAATGTACAGTGTATCATGGATAAAACACAAAGCGGGACTTTTTGATAATTTTTTGTTAAGCCAAAATTGGAGATTTCTCCTGAATGACATCTTTACCGCACTGCCAATTAGGAGATTCCCCATATCATTTAGTGACCTCAACTTTCAAACATCCATAACTTTCTTATTTTTGTCCGATTCTTCTCAAACTTTTACTATTCTGATTTTTCTACTTCGATGAAGTGTTAATCCCCTTTAAAGAGAAGGGTGGCTTCTTTTACAGGTGAGAAATAATTTGTGAGCTTTCTCATTCCAATGGGGATGAATATATCACAGACAGAAGTAATGTTGCACTAATCATGCTAATATTTCAAATGCAACTAAAAACGCATCTTTAGACAAAATTTTGATAGCACATGTTTGTGTAGTTCCATGTACCGATATCTGTGTCCAGTGCTTTTCATTCTTTGTGAATTTAAGCAAGGTTTATTCAATTGCAGTAATTTTGATGATAAAAAAAAACACCAAAAAAAACATAGTACACGATTAGGTCTACATGTACCCATATTTTCAACACAATCAAACGTTCAGAATAACTTCATGACGGTTCCTCAGTGCTCAACTCCATCTGTAAATCTTTAAATGAGTATGTTGAAAGCGATTTCTGCCTCATCTGCTTATCGGTGCGTTTACGTACAATGGCACTTACACAGGATGGACAGGGGACTGTAATTTCTTAGAAGGTTGTCTAGTTATACAACAGGAAAACCAGGTAGGCTCCTAATACATACATGTACTTTGGGACGTTATACTGCGACGGATGGGAGCAAAAAATCCGGACCGGAGATGCAAATTGCCTGCATTCGCTTGGGTCAAAGCTGGAGTTATTTGATACCGGTATATATTACCAAGCCTGAATACTACGAGATAAGTCAATGGACATGAATACTGATATTAATGCGTACGTCTTAAAGGTTAAGTGCCAATGTGGATACTGGATAGAAATCTTTACGAATCCCGATCGCTTCAGACTCTAATTGGAGCTTTGAACGGCTTATCAAAAAAATACCGTTCGGGTCGTATCTATGCGGAGTCGAACTGACGTCACGGCCATTCGAAGCCGACAGAGCATTTTTCCTGACTGAAATACCATACAATATCGATATTCACATGAACAGTCATTCAGGACCTTAATCAGGTAGAAGTTACGTTTTCGAATATCCATCTATATAAGCCCTTCGCAGTCGGTTTTAAAACTACAAGTGCAGTAGGATGGCAATGCACGCCGTTGCGGTTACATTAAAGTAGTTTCGCGAAATATTCAACGAGAGGCAAATGAGAAACTGGATCCAGTAAACGAAAAATAAAGAAGACATTTTACACTTAGAACATAAAGAGCATTTCATCAAAATTTACAGAATTCAGTATACTGGAACTGGATGATCACAATGCCCTTGCCAGAGGAAGTCATAAATCACTTTACCTTGATCGGATATTTTTTAAAAATCGATTGGGGGAAATTGATCTTGGTCAAAGTTCTCACGGGGTTAACACAGAATAACTCGGAACACGTTTTGTAAATATTGAGAGAGAATAGATACCCGACGACTGACAAAATCAGTGTAAAAGTTCAGCAAACATCAAGGAACAATTACAAGCTGTCATGTTTACCTATAAGTCTATAGTCATCCTTTCTTTATTTGAGGATTACAAGTGCATTCTGAATTATTTCCTTATTTATCTTTGATCAACAAAGGGTTTGACCGCCTTACATTATACCCCCACTGATGTCAACGTCTATGTTTCTAATAATGCCATTGTGAATACAATCATTAGGGAATGAACAATACACATGTGATAGCAAACATAAAAACTCTGTTGTTTACGCCTACATGTACGCGATAAGGGAATGTTCAAGAAACAAAAGAGTTACGCCTTCAACGTGACATGATAAATTAAGTGCAGTCAACCCTGTCTTACTGACAACCTTTCTGTAAATGCAACCCGTTTATGGAGGTCACCTATTACTGCCTTACTCAAGGAATGTGTGTTTCCGGCTTTCCAGTACAGAAAGGCCAGTTGTCTACAGTGGCCACCTTTTCATTTTACCATGGGGTCGTGGCACCAAGGAGTATAACTCCTTGGTGGCACCACATGTAGACCAACATATACATGTGTAGGTCTATGGTCAGATGGTGTCGTGGCGTCACATGTATGTAGACCAACATGAAGCTCTTTGTTGTTGTGGCGCCACATGTAGACAAACGTGGAGACCAACATGTAAGTCTATGGGGTCGTGACGCCACAGTCCAACATGTAGGTTTTAAGCATGATAAGGAGTCGAGGCGCCTCATACGTGGACCAACACGTACATGTATGTCTATTGGGTCAAAATAAGGCGACAATTTTGATCAAAACGTTCTGTCTTTGGTTCTCATTATTTCACACTAAAGGTATTTCAGATTTTATTTTTGGTTGTGTATTGTGATGAACTGAACAAAGATTCAGACATTACCTTACTGACAAGGCTTTGTGCTTGCAAACTGTAAGATAAATCCGCTACACCTTGTTATTGTCTTATCAAGGAGTTATCACAGAACTCTTTGGTCCTATACGTGCCCGCATTTTTCCTAGTTTGCGGCACAAACCCTGGTAAGTGCTAAAAGAGTGCCTGCACTGTAAGACCATCAGAGACAGTGTACTATAGCTGCTCCTGACACGACCGTTGTTGTTATTTGTTTTTATTTGGCAATTAGTCAAAACTTACTATTTTTGCCACAACTATTATTTTAAAATTCTAACAATTTTTTTTCTCTCTCTCTTTGAAAAGGTATAATCACTACAATGTATTTTTTTTTTCAAACTATAGTTACGAAATTAAGAAAAGGAAATCATATAACTCGTTCCAAAACCATTAAAAAATACCATCCCGCCAAACGGACACTTGGGCACTTTTCCCACCTTTTCGAAGATGCCGTCTTACCAATCATCGAATTACGTCTCTTTGATTTTCGGCCAAAGGAAATTTGGCCATGGTCAATCAGGCATAGGATGGGGGTGTCTTCTTCTTCTTCTTGATTTTTTTTTGTTTGGCAATCAGTCATACTTGACTATTTTTGCCACACACTATACATAATTATGTAGACCTACTTAACATTTTTTTTTTTTTTTTTAAATATCGGTATTCTTTAAACGAGAGAAAGAAAGAAAGAAAAAAAAGGACCACACACACACACACACACAAATATAACCATATGCACACACCCACACAAACACATACAGTCAAAATGTATAACATTTCATCTTTAGACTAGTTTACATGACCTTTTTTTTTGTTGTTGTTGTTGTTTCAATGCAAGAGCTAGAGAGAGGGAAAATTATGAAAAAGAGAATGAAGCCAAACACTCCAAATGATACACAATTTAATTTTAAACAAAAAGTTAACTTGGACTGAAAAGAAACAGACAAAGCAAGAAGAGCTCCCTCCCGCACCCGTACCGCAGTGCGGGGGTACGGCTGTCCCGTTGATGGGACACATGGGGACACATGGACCCACCAACATCTGTGAAGTCTCGATCTTTCCCGGAGACAGCCGCCTTTAACCTACCTACGGGGGGAAAAACAGGGGCCCTTGCAGAAGGGAGCCCCTCCTCCTCCTATCATGCCTCCTGGTCAGTCATCTAAGTGTACTTAACAATAGTGTACATATAATTTGTTTAAAATTGTTTAAAGGCGAAAAAAAAAAATACATTATATACATATGTCAGTAGGTAGCTGGGTTAGGCTTCTCTCAAGACACAATGATTTTCTGATAAAGTGTCAAATTAGGGTATGTGCTTGCAGACTACATTTCCCCCGTGTTTATATTATGTCTCTGTGACTGTATCTCACCTAAATAAAGGATTATCTGACCGCTGAACACGTCCCAAGACCTTGAATCAATAACAGTCTAGCCCTGACAATGGGCACTAATAACAGTAGCGATTACGTAAGCACTGTGAAAAGAGGGCGGATTATTTCTGGATGACCTACACGTACACACTGTACATGTACCACGATGACAGATAGATCAAGGAGTTCTGTGATAACTCCTTGGATAGATCATGGCAGTGATTTACATTTTAAAGCTCACAGACAGTTTCGGTAGCAAAAACAAGGCTGGCAAGAAACTTATTTAACATAGTCACATACTATTCTCCTTTTATCATAAGACACATGTCCGAGATTATTTAACATTCCATTCACGATTTCCAACAAATTTTAGTGTAAATATCTGTAAGAAACGCTTGGTAACGGCTTTTCACTGCCTCACGCTAAGACCATATCCACCCGAAAGTTCCCCGCACAATAAACCCAGCGCTTCGCACTGTGTGTAGCGTATTCTATAACACACAGCAATCCCCATGTGCGTAATGTGTGTGGCCGTTGTTTGAATTTACATCCCCTCTTTTTTGGGCCAGGGATTTTTATTACTTTTCACCTCTCATTCGATAAATATTTCACTTGAGGAGGAAAAAACTTCACAGCATCTTAGTTATGTTAGTACCCTGCTATTTATTAAGTAAAATCAAAGAAATCTCACGAAAAGTTTTTGAGAGCTTCCCAAAACTATCTTCTACCTTTAACAACGTCACTAAAAATAAATGGATACTAAACTTGTAGGCCTATGTTCTGGATTGACAGTTGGTTGGGGGGTTTTTTTCTCTCTCTCTCTCTCTATGTAATGGTGTAAAAAGCAATCGGAAGGTGGAAATTATTTAGAATCCTGAAACATTCATTATCCTTTCCTTCGTTGGGTACAACTGCATCCTTCAATTCTGAAGATTATTGCAGTCTTTTCTATGGTACCGCTTTCAGTTTTGTATTACAAACGCACCAAACACCGGATTGACTCTTTGCTAGAAGTGTAGCGTATTATCGTGCATCCCGAGGGGGGGGGGGGGGGGGGGGGGGGGGGCATGTCTCATTGAGACCTGTACATCATCTGCGTACACGAAAACAGATAAAAGGGGTACTTTTTCAGCATTAGGCGCGAAACCCGGGTATCAAATTCAGAGGTGATAAGAAGAAGATCCGCGGAAATCGCCGTTGAGGTTATAAAAATCAGAGATGTTAGACGGGTTTCTCTGTTTAGGGTATCAAAACTACTCCTACTGCACTCCCAGTTTAGGATGCTTTTCAGAAGGTGATTTACGCGGATGATGTACAGGTCTCAATGAGACATCCCCCCCCCCCCCCCCCCCCGGGTCGTGCATAGGGTGTGACTCTCCTCCACACGGGGCCTCCAGTTAACGTTCTGTCCGAGAAACTGTGTATTTTCCCCTGAACCCGAGCCTGCATCGGGAACAGACATGAATTTAATGACAAAGGTTAGTACATGAAGACCTTCTCAATTCTCATATCAATCATCAAGTAACTATCACAATTTGATTTCATCAGTATTCATGGTTGAACTAAATTACAATACCCTCACACGGGCTATCCACTTAGTTGAATGTAGCGACACGGCCATAATTGTAGTTTTAATGAGTTACACCGCTATTTCCAGCGAAGTGTGCGCAAAGTTAAATTCCGTGATGAAAGGGTAGAAAAAACACGCTCACTATAGTATAGTTGCAAAATTACAGTCATCAGAATTTGATTACATAAATGAATGAAATAATGACAATCTTCACTTCCGTCGACTCTCAACCTTCTATCTGCCTCTCTCCCCTATCTCTATCTTCCTCCCTCCCTATCTCTCTATCTCATTTCCTTCCTTCTTTCTTCCCCCCCCCCCTCTCTCTCTCTCTCTCTCAACTAACTAGGATTATAGCCACGAATATGGATGTAGTTACACCTGATTAATTGCTATTTCACCGTATCACCCGGTAGGCCTATCTGGTAATGTATACATGCAGTAGCGGAAAGGGATTAGTGTTTTTCACAAATAAGCTAAATCATTTTGCCATTAAAAAAGCGCTATCACGGTCCCTCAGATTTCAGACTTAACTTCTACATATACATATAATGCAGTGTTTAAATTTGGATGACAAATTTGCCATAATAACAGACACAATACACTTCACCCTTTGACTCATTATTTGTTCAGTCATTTCACGTCGCGATGCAAAATTTCTGTATAATTGTCTCGCATGGTGTCATGCAACCGTTTGTTTTTCACTCTATAGAAATGTATTGCGAAGTCGAAAAGATGTCTGGATGGTGTCCTTGCTTTGATCAGGAAATGTAAGGGAGATTCCCCGCAGGCTTGGTATTCATGCTTTTTTTGCTTTTGGGCCATTTTGTGTATATGTAAGCCTGGCTTACATACCATGCTACAACATACAATACATCATGTAACGTTTGAGAGTGAAAGCAAGTTGCAAACTTGCAATCATTTGCGAGCTCACTTTTCAAACTTGAACCAAGCTGAACATTGCTCCTGATTGGCTGAAAACATCTCCATAGCAACAAATGAAAGGAAAGTTTTAGAATACTATCACTGTATCTAAAACTTCTGTTCAATTACAACTACATACATGTATATACTGTGCATGAACAAAGCACGTACACAAGTTCTGACTTTTGACAAACTTTCATGCTGGGGAGAGTGAATTTGCACGACTTTCGGGGTGGAGGCGCCAAGGTGAATGTACATGTAGGTTGAAATCAAAAAGATTTGCCCTTGGTGATTCCTTTCTAGAGGGTGATCCGACATTTACTCCTAGTCCTAGACCAATTTCTCTATGCTTTATTTCGTCAAAGATTTATATATATATATATATATATATATATATATATATATATATATATATATATGGTAAGCGGTTAGGGTAGCAACTACATGGTTGTACTGTAGGTATAAGGTTGAGGTTAAGGGCTGGTCACATTTGTCCGATAACGATAACAATGTATACGCATCTAAAATGTACAGGTAATGACGACGATAAAAGTGGTCACACCTGACAAATAAAATGCATTGGATTCTGTCAATCAAGCACGGCGGACACTGCCCACATGATTCTTCTGAACTAACGTCACCTCAAAGGAGCATAAACGATTGGCTCACAGAAAATATCGCGTGTTTCCATTTGGTGACCCACTTTTTTCTGACACCCCTGACAAAATTTTTATCTGACACACTCTTTTGCCATTCATTTTGTACTGTGATTGGCTTTTTTGCTAGTGGATATTCATTAGCTATCTAATTGATTTTTTAAAACAACATTGTGGTCATTTTTTCGTCGCGCAAAAAATACGATCAACTTTTTAAAAAGTTCCTGAAATGCATTAGGCCCCGGCAGGTCCTCGGGCAGCTGTGACATTAGCTGCGATTACCTTCGCTAAAATTGAAAAAAAATTCAACCCTGTCAGCCCCCCCCCCAAAAAAAAAAAAGAAAGAAAACAACAACAACACTGTTCTGAGAACAAATATACGTCACTTTCATAACATTGCAATATTACCAAATCAAAATACACAACTCAGAGATCACAAAGTTTACTCATTTTTAATTTTTCTCGCTAAAAGAGTCATTTTCAGGAATTTAAAAAAAAGTGGATCGTATTTTTCGCACGACGATAAGATACATGTATCATAAACTTGCTTTGAAAAATTAATTAGAAAGCTAATGAATATTCAATAGCAAAAAAAAGCCAATCACAGAAATGGAATCAGACCAAACCTCTCCTACATATATACCCCCTAATGAAAAATCAATTACATAACTAATGAATATTCACTAGCACAAAGGCCATGCAATCACATAAACTCTCTCATGAAAAAGCCCCGTGTACAAAGTGAATGGCAAAAAAAAAAGTGTGTCAGGGGTGTCAGAAAAAAGCGGGTCACCAAATGGAAACACCCGAAAATATCGGTGAGCTAGTCCTGAAAAAAAAAAAAAAAAAAAAAATCGGTATCCGAGCGATTCCCCAGAGACGATATAATCGGAGAGGGAGGTTCGTATACATGTATCGGACATCCGACAAGTGTGGCCTACCCTATCATGCCTATGGGCCTACCACATAAACTACGCTTGGGCGATTTGGCAACGATAGAGAGATATACATGCAGTTATCGGACGTTTTAAGAATTCGATTCTATATGCGGTGCAGTTGTCGCCGAAGCGTGTATCGTAAAACCTTCCAACTTCCAAGGATCTTACACATTGTATGATCACCAAGTACTGGAGATACACAACAAACAGAAGAAAAAAAAAAGAGAGAAAAGAAAGGGGGAAAAAAACGTGATCGGAAATACGTTTTAAAGCATGCCCACACATGAGGTCAACACATTTACACCATGTTTACCGGAAAAGGAAAATACACTCGACAGCCATCCGTTCTGCCTGGCTACAGGTCTAATCAGAAGGCCATTGATTGGGGATTTCTGAAGTGCTCATGACGTCAAAAGAAGATGGGATTCATAATCACTGATTACTTTCTGTCACAAACTTATCCAAACATGACAAAGTACATTCTCTATATAATAACCGTATCCTCTTTTTCTTTCTAAAAGTTAAGAAATATTGCATCACAATTGCGAAGAATATGAAAAATATAAGACATGCAGACTTATACATGTACAATGTATATCTAAAGCTACATCTTAAAAACTACACCTTGCATGTACATTATACAGTGTGAGTCAATAAAACGGAAACCCATATATTCAACCAAATGAAATCGCTGAAAAGCATTATAATACTATGATGGTTGATAATGTATTCTTTAAGTTGATACTGTAGGCTGCTCACCAAAATGTGATCAAGGATGACTGAGCACTGGCCATATTTAAAGGGTGACTAAATTAAAAAAATTGATTGCCCATTTTTCGTAGGAAGGAGTCATCAGGAGCCAAAAAATATCTATCACACACTTTTGTATGCATTCAGTCGTATTTTATAATCATTTGAAAAGTACATTTTTGCTGATTTACACAGTCATAAGCCCCGCCCCTAAAAAAACCCCATCGAGCGACATCATGATCACGTGATCTGTGACGTACGAGAAGTAAGGGAAAAATATTCCACCAACCTATACCGTGCGCGCCCGCAGGCCCCGGCAGGCCCAGCCCGGTGCCGAGCATGACATTCACCGCATCGACCATTTGCATCGCATATTTTCGTGTGTTTAATTCCTCACAATAACTTTGATTTTGGGGACACAATTTCATCAGTAATGCCAAATCGGTGTATAGTTGCGGGCTGTAGCAAGACCCCTAAAGATGATGTAAGCCTACGTACATCATTTTCCTAAAGATGAAAATCTACGGAAATTGTGGGTCGCAACAGTATTCTCACGCGGGCAGAGTGGCAAGGGCCAAGCGAGTGGAGTACAATTTGCAGTGATCACTTTTCTTCTCCAGCAGCTGCAGCAGCTTCACCCGCGGCCCCTTCCCCCGCGACCCCTTCACCATGCCCTGGCCTGTCTTCTGCGAGGGTTCAAACATAATGGTTGAATTTCCCTTGCCACTGCACTTGAGCTTCTTCTCTTTCGGTATCGATAAATCATCTGATAAATCAGAGTTCGTATCTGGCTCAAAAAAGGCCTCCAAATCGGACTCGCGATCACTATCCATCTCTCTAAGTTACTCGAAGAATCCAGCCAAACATCTAAGTCAGTACTACCGTAGTACATGTAAAGCGAAGTAAAAAAAGGCGAGAGTGAAAACAAACCAAACAAAAGCGTTCACCAGTCGCTTAGTACGAGGGGAACATAGTTGCCGTACTAAAGATGTGTAGTACATTGCACAGACGCATAAAACGGCTGTGTACGCGTTTAAGACCAATGCAAAACTATCGTTCGGCAAGCTCAGATGGATGAGAACATTGTTCAAAGAAAAGTTAAAAAAACAAAACAAGAGCTGTATATTCGGGCAAAAGTGTTCACTGATCTTAAAGAAAATATATTGATAATGATTATTCACTCCTTAGACTGTATTAATTAATTTCCCTTTTTCATAAATTGTCTGTTGAACAGAGGGGTCAAATACCGCATTGTGTGTACAATGTTACATTGCCGCAGCCTGTAGATCTTGTGCCTCTTACTCTTCATACGTCACTTGGGGGTGTGACGTCAATTAGCCAATCAGCTCACGAGTTTTAAGGAACGGTCCCAAAACCTCTACTTTTCCCCCTTTTTCGCCAAAACGAGACATAATTTTGACAATCAATTGCCAGATTCGTGATTTGAATGCAAAAATACATGGAAACAGCACCCTTTTTCTCTCTAATTTAGTCACCCTTTAAAAAGCATGCCCAAATCGTCTTTGCCCAAGTTTGGGCTGAATGGTGTCCAGGAGTTACTTTCACTGTTGTGAGTGCATTCAACTGGAATGGAGACCATTCAATCAACCTTGGGTTGATCATCCATTTCACGCAAAAATTGGGCAGAGACAAATTTGACACGAATCAGGAAAATTATTACTGTTCAGCAGTCCATGGTTGGATTTTATTGATCAAGGTGTCAAATTAAAGAAAACATGAAAGGCTACAATGTGATTACCTTCAATTAAATTCAGGGTTGATTCTGGGTTTTCTTTTTATTGACTCACACTGTATAAGTCATTGGAGCCTTCATTGCATGCAGTACAGAAAGACGGTGTGGAGGGAGAATCAGGCCTAACCTGCGAAACTTCGAAATTGCTGTATGTACATGTATTGGTCTAAAGAGTTATTGAAAAATCAGCCCCCCCCCCCCCAGGTTGCCGACAGTCAACCTATCCAAAAAATAGTGACGCCTCTGAATGCGATAGTCTTGTATAGATTTGCCTAAAATGTCGCCCTCTGAAATATTTTGTTTCCCATGCTCCATTTTGAAGGGAAAAAAAGGGAAGAAGAAAAGAAAGATAATCTGTCCCATGAACTTCTGATATCACCTCATGTCGTGTAAATGATTCTTGTTCTACGATCAATAAAAGTTAAACAAAACTGTAGGCCTATATATATTATAAAAGTGTCATAAATCAAGATGTATTATTCAAACGATGTAACACTCATACGACAGTTTAACGGGTCTTTCCTCATCGCATTCAGTTTCTACCTAATATACGTATTTATATCGTAAACGAGTATAACATAATGCTTATACATGTACCTGTATGTCAACCGATACTTCGTTGATTAAAGGTAAACAGAAACGATGATTCATTGTTTATTTCAGTGGATTATCAACTTACTCGACCTTCATATTACTCACGCTCCAATGTAGAGAAAAAATAGGAAGAAGAAAAGAAAGAGAAATCTGTGCCATGAACTTCAGATACATGTACGATCAACATTGTTAAACAAAACTGTACTAAATAAATCAAGACTTATTATTCCACGACACTCAAACAACAGTTTAACGGGTCTTAATGTATCACCTTCAACTTTCACATGATACTTACTACAATTTGACCTATTATAATATAACATCGTATAATGTCAACAAGTTTATTTAGTTTGTTGTTTGAAGGTAAACAGAAACGATGTTCGATTGTTAAGCGTCCTTTCTGATTTTTTTTCAGAGGGTCTACCTAGTCGACCTTCAAATAACTCATCACATAAATCACATGCCCACAAAAACATGGTGTACCTTTATACACTATAAAGTAAAGGCGCGTAGCGGGGGGGGGGGGGGAGGGGCGGTCAGGGCGTCGAACTAACTTTTCGCCTAAAAAAAGGTGCTATACAAGCTGTTATCTTTCTCTGCTAAAAGGTCAAAGCTTTCGCGCTTCGCAAAGGAGGGGGAAATTCCCCCCCCCCCCACCCTGCACCCATCCCTCCGAGGAGCTCACAACCGCCCCCTAAAATTAAATCCTAGCTACGCGGTTGATAAAGTATACTTTAAATTTCACGAGTTTCTAACTACCAGCAAGCACGTAATTATTACTTATAGCTTGCATCGCGATTTCGATGAAGCCTCAAGGCTTTACATGTAGGTAATATAATATTTTTAACAATAATAAAGCTGAAATCTTGGAACACAGGAATATACAGTGCATCGCGGAACAATTTTAGAGGTCATGGGGTGCTCTATTCGTCGTGAATGTCACCATCACAGGCAAAGTGATCCAAGTGACCAGCAGCGTAGGATGTACATGTACATACACGTGCACGCGGGCGCCGATCAATCCATTGTCTAGAAAAAATGGGGAGGGGGGAGGGAGGGGGCTCGAAACCCCTCGAAACCCCTCACACCCACACGTAAACACGATCGCAACGATTTTTAAGATATCAACATACACATGTACATGTACAGATGTAAGGCTTATGCATCGCCGAAATGTGCGAACGTGACAAAGACATTACATACATGCATGTATATAATCCGAACGTGATTTCTACGAGCAATACACTGCAATATAGGGTATTGAAAATTTGAAATTGCCCTTGAGCGTTTTCGTAGTAATTATAGTGAAGAAAGAATAATTAGAATATACATGTATATGTAAGGGATCGAGAAATGAAGGCTGGTACAAGGATCTTTACGATACATTGAAAATTAATATGCTACGTGTAAATATGTCGAGGTACATGTAATTGACGATTTGTCACTGATCCTGTCGTTGGTTTTACAATTATTGGCAAACAAAGATCGTCATGCTAGGTGAGACCTGGGGGGGGGGGGGTATCCTCCAACATGGAGGACAACCACGCCTACACAATAGCAATCATAAATGTATATCTATATGGGAAAAAACAAAACAAAACATAGAATTATCCACAGGATTTACACAATACGTGTTTACATGTACATGTAGGTACACGTAAAGCCCAAAGTACATTTCCTGTTGACTCGAGGAGAATAAAATGGGGAGGCTTATTTTGATTCACATTCAGTGTCTCACGTGAGTAATGAATCAGTCACTACATTTAACAGATCGATCAATTAATCAATCAATCAATCAACCTATCAACATAATGGTAATTGGAAATTTGAATATATTCTGCTTCAAATGATTCTTTCATCTTTCCTTAGACATTAGAATTTGATTCATACAGCTCTGTTTTATCTCTTGCGAAGTTAACGATCAGAAAATACAAATATCTATACTGTAGTACGAAATCAAGACACATTTCATACATGTTGTTAAAATAACTTTTTGGCCAAAGTAGGAAATAAAACAGTGTTGTCTGTTCGCGTATGACTTCATCCGGACAATTATTGGATTTCTGTCCTTGCTTACCAGCCACGGAATGACTCGTGTTACTCGAGTCATTTTGAGAGCCGATGACGACCTTGTGTTACATTAACTTTAATCAGAAAGGTCCGACCAATGAAGAATAGACACATCCTGATTACAACATCATTCAGGCCTACTTAAATGCGATCAAATTACATACAGGCTCTGCATCTTTACAAATGGATGACGAATCCATCATCATTACAAAATTTCATTTCTGTGTATTTCTTTCTCATTTCCTTTCTGCGCTACCATATGAGACGCCAAGGTTTGTCATACCAGGGATACACTTCCCTGGTTTAAAATACCCAACACAAGGGCACTCAAATATCTGACCAACTTTTAGCAAATTACTGTACCTGCCCGACTCGGGTAACTTTTTTCGGCTCAGTTGGTAGTAAAAGTTGATCGTGACTGGGCAGAACAGGACCTACACGTATGTTGCGCAAGAAATAACTCAAATTTGGTCATGACACATACATAATGTACATGTACATGTAGGCCTAAGTCCATGTTTTACCAAGGAGTTATCACAGAACATTTTCCATTTTACAATGTATTTACACTGTTGAACAATTGGCATACAATTCCCTGGTAGAATCTTCGTTTTGTTTAGCCTTGACAGCCTGTAAAGATCGTGGCTTGATAAGGGCTGTCGCCTGTCGCAATGGTGGAAGTCAGTTGATGTTGATTAATTATACACCCAGTCTCTCGTCGATATTATTATTTACTATACACGTACATGTACGTCTACCGAAACAATCCACTGTGACGTGCCCGTTTTTCATCTCTCGGAGAGAGAGAGAGAGAGAGAGAGAGAGAGAGAGAAAAGCATTCTCAATATCAGACCATAACTGGTATTTACCCCTTGACTGTGCCTTGTGTGAGTCAGAGTTTACTTAGCCACAAACTCATCTATTCATATCATAACTCACACGTTTATTCACATTCCATTGCACTTAGGGAATGATTTAACGGTCCGTGGATTGTCAAATCGCCATCCAATTATCTTTCAGAAGAGCCTATCTCTGAAGTCACAGTGAATAAATAAATTATTCACGTAAGTTTCCTCTGTTCCTGGGGTGCTCATCAGGGGCGGATCAAGGATTTTGTAACAGAGGGGCATAATATTCCGAAAATATTCTGACACGCAAAAAAAAAAAATATTCAAAAAATAAAACAAAACAGTAAAAAAAAAAAAAAAAAGCGGGGGGGGGGCATAATCTTGGATTTGAGTGCTTATTTTATTTACTTTTTTTTTTTGGTGCTAAATCTACATCATGCTTTGAACTGGAATTATGACATGAGTTTTGTTTGGGATTTTTTTTTTTTTTTGGGGGGGGGGTTGTTTTGTTTCGTTTTGTTTTGTTTTTGTTTTTTGTTATGTTACTTCTGTATACCTGCTAGGCTTTGTAAATTGAAAATTGAGAATGATCCTATATGTTTGGATTTTGAATCAATAAATGAATTTGAATATGAATGTATGCCACTTGGGTTTCAAATGGGGGGGGGGGGCAGCTGTGCCCCCATCCCGAAATCGGCCATCGGTGCCCACTACAAATAACATATATATTCCGAAGATGTACATGTAAGGGATGACTGTTCATGTTTTCTAAATAACCTCCCATCGTGCGGGAAATGAGGATATTTTTACCATACAGGGAGGTGTTTCATAAAGCTGTTCGTAAAGTTACGAACGACTTTACGCACGACAAGTACCTGTTCTTGGGTGCTAATCAGATTCTCAATCATTTTGATTCCCATCAGCTAAAGTTGAAATCCGATCTTTGTGGATTAAAATTCTTGCTGTTAAACAAGCATCCGAATGCAAAGTTTATTATTTGTCAAAATTGATTAGGGTTATTGGAAATTCAGTCCCACATGTTAAAACACCAGGGAAAATCTGGGATATCTCATTTAGCACAAGAACATATCACCAGTCGTGTGTAAAGTCGTTCGTAACTTACGAACAGCTTTATGAAACACCCCCAGGTCCCATATTTTATCGAGGAACCCCCCCCCCCCAAAAAAAAAAAAAAAAAAAAAAAAAAAAAACAGGTATAAAGCGTGGATTGTCAATACCTGTTCTCGTATCTCCTAATTTTCGAAGATGTTTTATATGAAGAAAGGTTTTGAAGTACATGTATATGTAGTTGAGTCATACCAGACATGGGTATCATTTGCATGGCATCCCTGCATACATGTACATGTAAATATACATGTAAGTAGAGCACTGGCCGGCGATAAAAAGTTCAGAACTATTTCTCGACAGGCTCGCCCAAAGCGGTTTTTGGTATTTTCAGACAATTTATGGAGCCGGTCCAAAACAACATTATCTTAATCTTGCTAACATCACCATTGCTTTTGAATAAAACAAAAGCTATATTTCGGCCTACATTTATATACTGTATAAATGTATATACACCGTACACTTGGTTTCAAGATTCAACATGTATGCAGGGACTCTTTCAATATTTATCTCCCTCTCAATCTCCCGTTCTCCTCTGAACACTTAAAACTGAAATTATGCCAAGTAAATTGATTCCTAGTTTCTCGTCCGGACTTTTCAAAAATGAGGAGGGGGTTCCATGTTGTTTAGTATTTGATAATTTTCCTGTACATGAAAATGTTATTGGGTCAAATTCCACATTAATTTTCCTAACTCAATTTATTTGTACTGTACATGCACTACTGGGGTTCAAAACAAGGTGAAATTGTATTACATTAATGATTCTGTTTCGATGTCCTCAGATTCTTATATCTATTCCATTTAAAAACAAAACATATCAAATAAAAGAAATAAAAATTGAGGGCCGAAAAAAAGGATGGAGGATGGGGGCGAGAAACTAGAAATAATTTTCTTTGAACTAATTTTTCATAAATCAATTCATATAGGCCTAGAGTTAGATGGACGAAAAAAATATATGTTGTTGAGTAAAATAATGAAAACGATACATATGTATAGGGATATTGAATTTAAAAAAAAGGGGGCATAATTACATCAACACAGCCTTAATTATTGAAACAAAACACATGTTATAAGACGTAAAGATAAACTTACTAAAGGCAAAACTGGCAAGAAGAAACAAACGCCATAACAAATCACCCATCGCAACACCTGAAAGCCCCAATAAATTTGACCTCATTGTCATGAAACTCCAGCCGTCACTTCCACCAGCAAACCACCGGTTCGGTCCCCAGCGCCTCCCCCGTACCCCTCGGGTACTGGTAGTGGTAGTCCTTACACCATGCCCGCAGCTATATATTCCTGCATTATGTTTATACCGTTTCTTCCGCATCCGTGCTGTGTTAGTCCTGTTCTCCTGGGTGCAACAATTTACTTTATTAATATCTCTCTTTAGTACTGCATTATAAATCCTATATTTCCAAACTGTGTCTTTGTATTGTCTGTGTCGACAGCATCCATGTTTACACGTATGTTCCAAAGTCATTTTGGAGATTTATCGATAACGGCGATCGTGGTCTGCGCTGCATGTTCAACATTTCGACTTCGAGCTAGCTTTTTTGTTGTTGTTGCTTTCTTTGCATGTAGCTTCCTATCGGAAATCCGCGCACAGCGTGTGTGCGGTTGTCAAATGCGGATGTGATAATCGCGTGCAGTGTGTACTTCTTTCAGGTAACATCATTCTTTTCTTCTTTTTTTCTACGGGTAACTTCCGATCAGGCCCTTTTAGTTTCAGCTGCAGCTCGCGGCTTGTCAGAATTTTGTATCTTCGAAGAATTATACCGCCCTCTTTTGCGTAGAACGTTATAATCAACGACCATTCAGGTCATCGATCTGTACATTGGTTCAGGCCTATACTTGTTGAATGTTGGGTCTACCCCTATAAGGGAGAGGGGCACTGTGTGGTAAGAAATGACACTTATGCTTATGGTAAATTTAGCTGAAGTATTACGGGAAATTAATTTAAATGTTCTATTTCTGAGGTAAAGTGAAATGTACATGTATATGAATACCATGATTCACATTAAAGCTTGTAGTGTGAAAAACGAATACTTCAGAAAATTAGGTTACAAAAGGGATGAAGTAAAGAATTTGAATTTCAATGCTGGTTTTGAAGTGTATCTATTGTCATTTCTTTTTAGACTGTCCATAGTAGTGAAAAAAGGACAGACTTTCGTATACAGATATACCAACAAATGATTATGTATACCCCAAAAATAAAACTTTCAAAACAATCAATAGTTTTGTAATTCATCTTTGTACTGAAAACATTTCTCAAAGGCAAGGATTAGGTGGGGTAGATATGAAAGGCAGATTAATATAAAGCTAAACAGTCAAACAGATCCACTTTCAAGAGGGTAAAATCAGGAGAGGTTTTGTAGGTGCTGTAAATAAGAATAATGTAATAAGTTATTGATAGATATGGAAAACGAAAACCATACATTTTTAGAAGAATTTGCAGAGCAGAGAAGTGCAATATACACTTCAAATGCATTAAGAAGATTGGTGTGGTAGAGAATCAGTAGTAAAATTTGATAGTTATTATAATATCATTGATCTTTCTAACAACAAGTCAATAATTTTAAACAAAGTAATGATTTTTAGATTAGAAAGCTAAGAGTGATCTCTGTCTAAATGAAGTGTAATTAAAAACGATCTTTGATCATGTAAACACAAATACAAAAACAAATTACAGAAAACGAAAATAATTTAACCGTTTAGAAAAACAAATTATGTACAGTTGAAAACTAACATCATCATTATGAAAAAAGGGAGTGATTTGGAGTATACATAATCAAGCTTAAAGTGATTTTTTAAATATAAAAACATATATTATTATCAGGACTGTCTCATACCTAAACAATTATTGTCATGTCGATAGAAATCATGTTTATGGATTAAAATCATGTTTATGGATTAAACAACGGTATTTCATACTGTTGTAGGAAAAGAAAGCGGATACCCTCTTTTTATTACTGATAAAAACTCTCCTGCTGAGCAACTCTAAAGGCTGTTTTGTCTTGCCGATGATATGATCTTAATGATGTCACTTCATCACGAGGACTGGAATTTAAAGGGAAATTCCACACTGATTACAAGTTGGTTTTAAAAGAAGCAGAAAAATTAAAGAAACAGATCAGTGAAGGTTTGAGCAAAATACAATAAGAAATATTAAAGAAAGTTATGCATTTTTAAAGTTGTAATAAATCAAACACATATTGGCAACTCCGTGACGTGTCTTGCTAGCTCCTCTCCCATTTGCCATGTTACCAAAAAAGTCATTAATTCCCATTTTCTCTAAAGAAAATATTCACACATCCATGCACCTTAACTATTGTTCATATGTTTTTATACAAAACCTGTATGAAAAAAATCTATTCCTTCATCAAAATATAAGAAAATTGAAATTTATGAACTTTCTGTACTGAGCAAATGAGAGAGGAGCTCGCACCACGTAGTTTCCAATTTGTGTTTGATTGATTACAACTTCAAAATTTCATAACTTTCTTATTTCTTATCGGATTTTGCTCAAACCATCACTGATCTGTTCCTTTGATTTTTTATGCTTTCATTCAAATAAATTAAATATCAGGGTGGACTTTCCCTTTAATGTTGTATGATCTCGCCAGGTCTTATAGCACCCCTCCCCCTCCCTGGCTATCTACCAATATGCACAATACATGGAAAGTTTCATGTCTGTACCATAATATATTATGGCATGCTTGATTTTTGCATATATGACCTGGAAAGCAGCTATCAAGCTGAAGTAGACATCTTAATCATTTAAAGTGCTAAAATACATTCAAGTCAGAGGGCTCTTTCATTAGTTTCAGCGAAAGTGCATAGCTGCAATTATTATCCCTGCTCACTGCACTCACAATCATTTGCCTAACAAATACGCCTATCACATCGTATAATCTTCACCATTCCAGATCGATGCAGCCTATTAAGTCCATCTCCATTTATTTAATCAAATGACATGATTTTTGTCATCGTACATTCGTCTCTGCGGAAAGCTAAAGAATTGTTTTTCATCGAATCGGCGAAGAGACGATGAGTGAGAGAACGGGGGAGAAATCCGAACCCGGGAATTCCTAACTATGACATTGAGAACATTCTCATTCATACACAATAAAATTGCTAATGGACACAGACAATGGTGTATGAGTCCGGGAGCCAGGGGGGGGGGGGGGGGGGGGGGGTTCAAACTAGCTGGAAAGGAAACCACTTACTTTTGATGTGCATGAATACAAAAATCGTATAGTCCCATATAACGAATTGACCGTCTGGCATGTTCTATGTGGTGGGTGGGGCCGGGGGGGGGGGGGGGGGGGGTCACAAAGTGGTCAAAATTTTGAGCTAGATCAGCTGGAAAGGAAACCCTCAGAAACCTATCTGACAAGATTCGCCATAGTCCCAAGGTACATGAATGGGCACTGACAGACGTTTAAAGTGGTGGTGGTGGTGGTGGTGGAGGGGGGGGGGGGATGTCCGCTTGACGCTCCCAAAGTGGTCCAAAAAAATTGAGTTAGATTAGCTGGAAAGGAAACCTCATGAAACCAACAGGAAATTGTTCGTCAGAGTCCAAAGATACACGAATGGCCATAGCCAGACGATTTAAGTGGTGGGGAGTGACTGCCTGACGCCCCTAAAGTACCCCAACCCCCAATATTGAGCTAGATCAGCTGGAAAGGAAACTTCATGAAACCAACAGGAAATTGTTCCCTCAGAGTCCAAAGATACGCAAATGACCATTGCCAGACGATTTAAGTGGTGGAGAGTGCCTGCCAGACGCCCCTAAAGTACCCGCCCCCCCCCCCCCCATTATTGAGCTAGATCAGCTAGAAAGGAAACCTTATGAAACCTGTGGGAAATTACTCGCCAGAGTCCAAAGATACGCAAATGATCACTACCAGAAGATTTAAGTGGTGGAGAGTGGCTGCCAGACGCTCTTATACCCCCTCCCCTATACATTGAGCGAGATCAGGTGGAAACGAAAGTACGTGAGTACGTGAGAACAAAGCGAAAAAACCCAAAACAAACAAACAAATCGGCTATGTCCAGATTTACATAGATACTGCAAGAAATTTTATAGTTTTTATGGGATCTGCCAGACGTCCCCCCCCCCCCCATCCCTCATACAAAGAATGATACACAAAGATGCAAATCTACGATCATTATATATACATTACATAATGGTATAGTTTAAAGTTTGAAGTTTGTAGTTTTACAATGTACGGCAAATAGGTTAGGTGGAAAGTTCCGAGAGATATAGGAACGACTGGAAAAAAGAAGAGAATGTAAAATGTGGGGAGCCTAAATAAAAAGCATAGCTTGTAAATGATTAGGTTCCTATTTAGCATGTTTAGAGTAACATCATAAGTAATTCTGATTAATATCAAATATAAAGATAAACGGAATAGAAGTACCAGATTCAGTAAGGTTGAAATATAGAGACGAAAGCAACGGGAAATTACCTTTCGAGAGTTCGTATACATAAAATATCCCAAGATTGTATATAAGTACAAGTCAAATATCACTAGAATATCACTATTATACGTAGAAAAGCCCATTTATATGCTGTGCACGAAATCCAACATTCTTTACATTTCTTACGACCCGTTTTTGTACAACATTAATTTTGTCCATGAGGGTTATGGAGCTATTTCACCATGTAAGTACAATTAAGATAAGGCAAGATCAATAGAACTTGTTCATTACATCTGAGTTACGTGACAACAGTTTACATAAATAAATCAATTTGAACTTTCCAAGTTAGTTTACTGTCTATATAAACAACCCAAAATTTGATAGATTTAACCTGGGCAATGTTTTATCGTTTATTTGTATATGAACGGATAAGGATGATATAGAATTACTAAATAGCAAGAAATTTTTAATATTCATATTGAGCGACAATTTGTTAGCTTGAATCCAGTAGAAAACGCACTTTAATTCAGTGTTTACAATGTTCAGAAGTGTATCAGGGTTATGGTGAGAGCAAAAAATATTGGAGTCATCGGCAAAGAGGATAAATTACAAGACTGCAGATGAGTTTTAGAGATCGTTAGTGTATATATATATATATATATATATATATATATATATATATATATAAACAAACAAACAGGAGCGGGCCTAACAGAGAGCACTGAGGGACATCACATGTAATTGACTGAAGGGTTGATCAAAAAAATATTTATGTATACATATTGTTTTCTATCACTAAGGTAGTTCCTGAACCACTCCAAGGCCTTTCCCCGGATACCATAGTGAGATAACTTATACAACAATACATCACGATTTACAGTATCGAAGCTCATAGAGAAGTCCAGGAAAATACCTGCAGTGTGTGACATAATTGTCTATAGCTCTGGCAATTTTGTTAATGAATAATCGAAGCGCGTGCGTAGTTGAATGCTTTTTTGCGAAAACCAAATTTAGACCCGGAGATGACATGATTAGTATTTTAAAAAGTAAAGAGAACAGAATATACAAATCTTTCTAGAAATTTTGTAAAGCTTGTTAGGAGTGATAAAGGGCGGTAATTACCTATGTCTTGTTAGTCTTAGACTTTGCGATCTTCATTTTATTAGGAAGAGCGCCTTTTTGTGTGATAGATTAAACATATGAGTTAAAGGAGAAACTATTTAATGAATGATATATTTAGTAAAGCATACAAGTTATACCATCATACCCAGAGCTGTTCTTTAGCTTTAAATTGATTACAATGTCATTGACTTGAGTTTCAGTAGGGTACCTAAAAGGGGTATTCGTGCATCCACCAGGACTAAGCGAAACCAACTTTTTAAAATCTTAATTATGTACTTTAAGATATTCAAAATGCTAACAAGAAAAAAAAAGGGGGGCGGGGGAACCGCTCATGGCGAAAATCAAGAGGGTCCTATTGTATTTTTTTGACATGTTCACCTGTAACTTTATGTATGAATATTAAATTTCAGTGAATCTTGGTCATGGTAGTTAGAATCATATTCCTCACATTTTGATACCAACCAAATGTATGTAACAACACTGACTGTTGTCAGTGAATTTCCGCCAATGTGCATTTGAACAGTCCCCAAACAGCCCTGGCTCGTAGATCTATAAGACACACTGGACCCGATATTTGGAATTCACTACCTGTTGACATATATTTTTTTGATTTCGTATCACTTTACTGTCAATCTTCAATAAAAGAACATAGTATAAACATAGTAAGAGTTGCACATTCACAAACATAACAGTAAGAGTAGTCCAGGTCCTAGCATATTACTGCCAAGGCAGGACATACAATACAAAACATACAAAAAAATACAAGTCATAAAATGTCATAAAACATGTTTGGCAAAATAGATTTTATAATTTGTATGTATTCAAGTCTATCAGTTTAAGTTGAATATCAAAGGAAATATTAAAATTTAAGTATAATTTCAGTTACTCAATAGTATATCCGCTTGATTGTTACGAGGGTATATAGACTTTCATTTTACGTCCTCGCGAAGTGCCTGGACATGTACGATCCCACCTGCCCGCCACGAACAATCGCTCCCCGAACAATCGCGCCCCGAACAATCGCGCCCCGGCAGTCGTAACATGAATCGCACATCTAAATGCTGTTAGGTCGGACAAACACTATTATGGCCTGTCCGTCCGAACAGCACACAACTCACACAACTCGCCCTCCGACCACCGAAGCACAACCATCTGTGACAGGCGAATGGAATCATCAACATCCAGGCACCCATGCATGCAGCCCCACGCAGCCTGGTTGCACCATTATCTATTATTATTATTGTTATTATTATTATTATTGTTATTATTATTATTATTATTATCATTATTGTTATTATCATTATTATTATTATTATTATTATTATTATTATTATTATTATTACTACTATCAATTATTATTATTGTCATTATTGATTATTATTGGTAGTATTATAGTTATTAATTATTGTTTTTATCATTATCATTATTATTATCATTATTATCATAATTACCATTATCATTATTATTATTATTATTATTATTATTATTATTATTCAGTTATAGAGTTATAATTGAGTTATTACAAGTTATTACAGTCTTGCCAGGTGGGTTCGTCCTTTGCGCAATAAATTGCAAAGGACGAAATAAGCGCCATTTTACTGAGTTTGTCCCGAAATTCACGCGGCTTTGTGTTCCGTTCATGCAAGTAGCCCAACATCTGCTTCAGTCTTTGGGTGTTGTTTAATGAAATGAATCCTCGCGAACCAACTTCAATTGCCTCATAGCAATTATTTCGAATGTCTGTAACTAGGGACGAGTATATATCAACTTTGTATTGATGGGCATTTTCTATTCCAAGTTGGAATGGGACTGTCAATTCCATGATCTTTTTTGCTATTTTCATCATAGATACAAAGATCAGGTCTTAGGTTTTTTTGCGTACACGGCAGTGGGATTGTTGAGACGGGAGAGTAGCCGGTTAAAAAAGGAATGTAATGAAGGATTTTTGTATCGGGCGAAATATTTTCTATGATCACTTCTACAAAGCATTTTAGTATATTGTTGTGGCGCCAAGTATAGCGTCCTTGAGATAGAAATACTGAACAACAATAATTGAGTACATGATTAAGTGTCTCAACACAATCGCAGTGCCTGCATTTGTTTGTTGTGGATTACATTCAAGCCCCAAAAAGTGTATTTTAAAGAAACGCTTAAAAGATTATCTTCTCTCATATATGGCTGGTAGAGGTGTTTAACATCCTTTATTGCAATATACAATATTATTAATCCTTAGTTTGTCTGTACTGTAAATAATTATGAGGATGTTCAATATTTACTTCGAGATGACATGAAATATGTACAGACTAAACTTGTTTTTTTTACTTATTACAAGACAATTTATATGTAATTAATGTCTGTATCTGTAACATCGGTAATTATGCATAGAAATATACCTACAACAGTTATTTTATAGCACGTATCCTTGTACCTTGCAGTATAAGAATCTCAGTTGTCAGTAGTTTGATCAAGGTTTATTGATATTTACAGACCTTATGGCCGGAATTCATAAAGGTGGTTTCAATTCAGACCATGGTTTATGCAGATTTCTTGGTATAAATACGCTTGATTTAGCGCGTACACTTAAAAAGATCCAATAATGAACGCGCGCCGGTCGCGCGTGGTTGGCAAAAGCGCTAAATTTACCGCTTGTTGCCATGGTTCAGACCATGGTTTATGTAAATTAATTTAAATAAACCATGGTCTGAATTTACATGGCAACAAGCGTAAATTTAGCGCTTTTGCCAACCACGCGCGACCGGCGCGCGTTCATTATTGGATCTTTTAAAGTGTACGCGCTAAATCAAGCGTATTTATACCACAAAATCTGCATAAACCATGGTGTGAATTGAAAACCACCTTTGTGTTCCACCTGATACTATATGAAAGCAACTATCCCCTCTCCCTCCTCTCTTTCTCTCTCTTTCTCTTTCTTTCCCTATTAAATTTTTTTTCTTTGGTTGGCCTTCTGCTTTCCACTATGCATTAATTGCATATGTATATTCATTTTGTGATCATTTTTATTTGTGATGAGGACGTCAACTCAAGCTGTGCCTATGACGACCCCTTTTTCTATATGATTTTATGTGACCATACATGTTGAAAGATTGTAAATTTATGATGATGTAGACGGAAATAGAAATGAACATCAAATAAAATCAAATCAAATGTTTGTTTTTTTTTTTTTTGGTTTTTTTTTAACGGAGATTGCTCTGAACGCCAAGGATTCAGCATAAATGTGAGTTAGATATAATACATAAATAGTCAGTTATGGTATTGGTGGCAGATTTAATTCACCCAAATAAAGATCAGGGGCCCGTTGCACAAAACTTGCGTTTGAACGCAACTCAGGAAAATCAAACGCAACTTTATTTTCAGCCAATCAGAAGAGCGCATTGAGGACTTGCGTTTGATTTTTAGGAGTTGCGATTAAACGCAAGTTTTGTGCAACGGGGCCCAGTGTAATTATTATTCTTTATTACCTTTGTACCTTTATTTTGTTTATCCAATTATGCCACTACGTTTCTAATTGTGCCTAGCGACGTTTCGATTCTTTCTTATATTATCTTGCTCATGTTGAATGAAATTTGCTGAGATGCGGGGTTTTTATGAATATAATACATGACTTTACCTGTATTTAACAAATTTATGAATAATACAGTCTACAACTCTGAAAATAGGTGATATTTTTTAAAATACAAAGTCGTAACCTCAACGTACTGGGATGGAAAGCTGTTGGTACTATGATTTGAACCTTGAACTTACAAGCCTGAATAATTATTTGATGTAAACATTGACGATTGGGGATCAGTCAGATTCCCCCATTATGGATAAAAGAGAAATCAGATTAATTAGGAATTAAATATTTTATAACAAAGCCTCTGTGTAGACTTTGTAATTTGAAATGCACAGCTTGCCGGTTCATTTCGCAAAGTAGTCATTAGATATCATTGTTAAAATACATGTATCAGGATATTGTGATTTCCCCCCCCCCCAAAAAAAAAAAAAAAAAAAATATCTGGATCTTAAAAGCAGTTGGAAAAAATCAAGCAATAATCAGGATACGATTTTAATACTTCTTAATACGTCTGGCCAGTTAAATATTTATCGTTTTTATAATGATTGTGATGATAATGATTTTTTTGTGCGTTAATTACAATTTATATTAATTTCATTTACATGAGAATAACATACACTTGTTATTTATATCAAATTCATATTGATAAGAAGCATAAATACTGTATAAAGAATATGTGAATATTACTTTATTGTCTATTTTGTGTTTACATGTGCACAATATATGGTTTGTCTTTTTTAACTTGATTTTCATTTATATGAAGATCATGCAGCGGATCTCAAACACTGGGAGTTACTCATATTGGGTAACCTCGCTATTCATAAGGACCGCTATTCATAAGGACCACTTATTCATAAGGACCACTATCCATAACGCGTGACTAAATGAATAGCGGTTTTGTATGAATAGCGGTCCTTCTAAATAGCGGGCAACCATAGACAAATTACCTCGCTATTCATAAGGACCACTATTCATAACGCATGTTAAATGAATAGCGGTTTTCTATGAATAGTGAGCAGACCCCACTCATATTTAAGCTGAATCCTTGACGTTCAGATCAATCTCCGTTAATAGAAAAGAATAAAAAATTACATCTAATTGCATAACGGTTGCCATTGCAACTGAAATTGATATAAACATATTGTTCCAAACCATGCGGAATATCATTCTGAACATTATCTCCAAGTTTTATGTGATTTCTGTGATTTCTTGTCGTGACCGTGGGGAAGGGGGGGGGGGTGGCCAGACATACGAGGAATGGAAGCGACGGCTAACGGATAATCGTCTGTGAGGGTACACCCCACCCAAGATTAGAAATTTTTGCCCCAGTAGTGCAAAACCTTTGCGTTCTAGCGACGCCTTTGATATATTACATTCCTTTATTATCTGCTAGGGAATGCAGCGACCGAACTAGAAAAAGTCTGCATCATGTAATTTTGAAGTTTTGAAACAGGTAAGCTATTTTTCCCCTGCAAAAGATTTTTTTTTTCAATAACGATAAGATAATTGTAACAGAGAGGCGGTGACTTCTCGTCATGACCGTGGGGTTCTCAAAGTAGATATGCAATAAATTATAAACAATGAAAAGGCAATTTCTCTTGGGTTTATGTTTGCTTTCCCCTTCCTTGCACACCCCACCCAAGATTAGAAATTTTTGCCCCAGTAGTGCAAAACCTTTGCGTTCTAGCGACGCCTTTAATATATTACATTCCTTTATTATCTGCTAGGGAGTGCAGCGACCGAACTAGAAAAAGTCTACATCTTATAATTTTGAAGTTTTGAAACAGGTAAGCTATTTTTCCCCTGCAAAAGATTTTTTTTTTTCAATAACGATAAGATAATTGTAACAGAGAGGCGGTGACTTCTCGTCATGACCGTGGGGTTCTCAAGGTAGATATGCAATAAATTATAAATAATGAAAAGGCAATTTCTCTTGGGTTTATGTTTGCTTTCCCCTTCCCTGCACATGTGAGGCCGAATAGATAATAAAAACAACAACAACTAACAAACATGAAAATAATAATGATGATGATGATAATAATAATAATATTAATAATAATTGTTATTATGACAATGATAACACCAATAATAATAATAATAAAAATAATGATAACAATGATAATGAAAATGATGATAATAATAATAAATATGATAATGATAATAATAACAATTAAAATAACAGTAATATTAAATATTATTGAAATGATAATAATTATACCAATAATGATTGGTATTATCCTTACTATAATTTTCTAGATTATACAGATGTTCTGGGTGTGTGCGATATGACAAGCCTTCATCTTGGCTTTTCCAGTACATGCCCAATTTCCATTCATTTTCTTCAACTTATCATATTGCCATTACATACGTTTTGCTAACACTATTTTTATCATTACTTTGTTTGTTTGCCAGTCTATATGTTAATGTTTTTATTAAGTTTTCAACTTGTTTTATTTGTTTGTTCGTTTGTATCATTTTCAATGAATTTGAAATAAATACTGAATTGAATTGAATTGAATTGAATTAATGATAATAATATTAATACTAATAATTAAAACAATAATAACATCAATAATAATAACGACAATACTACTACTACTCCTTCTAATAATAATAATAACAATAACTATACAAATAATAATATCAATACTACTACTAATAATAATAATTATAATATGGTTTGGAACAACGGAAATATGTTTATATCAATTTCAGTTGCCATGGCAACCGTTATGCAATTAAATGTAATTTTTATTCTTTTCTATTAACGGAGATTGATCTGAACGTCAAGGATTCAGCTTAAATATGAGTGGGGTCTGCTCGCTATTCATAAGGACCGCTATTCATAGAAAACCGCTATTCATTTAACATGCGTTATGAATAGCGGTACTTATGAATGGATGTCCTTATGAACAGCGAGGAAATTTGTCTATGGTTTGCTTGCTATTCAGAAGGACCGCTATTCGTACAAAACCGCTATTCATTTAGTCAAGCGTTATGGATAGCGGTCCTTATGAATAAGTGATCATTATGAATAGCGGTCCTTATGACTAGCGAGATTAGCCCTTTGGTCTACTTTTATATATTTTTGTTGATAAATACATGCGCCTTTCCCTCTGAAAAAAGGACATTCGAAGATTTGACCATTTGAGCAATTATGACATTGGGCTTAACGACCAAACCAAAGAGCAGTCAGACCCAACTCCGGAATACCGAGCACAATTATATACTCCGAAAACGGCGTATAGAGCAATCAGAGCCATCCATACACAGAGTTTGGCCAACTCGGTTTCAGTTGGGCACAACATGGCGTATATTCCTTTGTTACAGCTTGCCTAACAAAGCAACAGGCCGCCATATTGTTACCCACTGGAGCAGAGTTGGCCAAACTCTATGTATGGATGGCACTGAGAGCAATATGAATATAGAGCCCTCATCGTTCAGTGCGAGGCAGTGTGTACAAAAGGCACGGGGGAAATCGTGCAATGTCGATCTGCTGTTGATAATATATTTTTCAAAAATAATGCTGCGGATATATTTATTTCAAATGTTTGTCATTTAAAAGTCATTTCATATGACGAATCATTCAAGGATTTTGAAGATAATTGACACGTAGCATTATTTTAAAGAATAAAATATTTTTGGCAGGTTGACTTTGCAAGATTTTCCCCATGCCTTTTCTACACACTGTCTCGCACTGAACGATGAGGGCTCTATATTCATACGCCGTTTTCGGAGTATATACCTGTGCTCGGTTTTCGGAAGTTGGGTCTGACTGAAGAGTTTAAATACGAAGAGTGCTCAGTCCCCCCAAAAAGCACGCGTATATATTGTGGTACATGTTGATCGGCCGAGAGGGAAGGTTATAGTCTTTATCAAAATGTTTGTATTTTTTATTTTCTTTATTTTTTTCTTCTTTTTCTGTACATCGCTTTTGGTAAAGCCGTAAAGGGCATAATCTTGATATTGTCCCTTCAAATACAAACTTATGTCCCAAAACACATAGGAATGAACATATTCTAACTGCACCAGGGAGGAGAGGGAGAGAGTTGGGAGGGGGAGCTAGGAGAGATGTTTGTATTTTTGTTAAAGTTATTTGCTGTGAAATTTCTATTAATATTTATGTGATGGGGGGGGGGGGGGGGGGGGGGGTGGGGGGTGGTCCAGACATGTTCCCTGATATTAAGCTCTATATGAGCAAACACTGTAATATCTGACGGGAATGTCGAGAAAAGTAAAAGAATGAATAAATAAATAAAATGCTATTTTTATTTTTCTAAATCAGAATTTTTAATTTGATATCATGATTTATGCAAATTTTAGAGATTATAGACGTATAATGTAAATCTGTTGGCCTTATTCTGTTAAAAATCAAGCCAGAAAAAGCTTTATTAAAATGAGATTGCGTGCGAGCAATTCCTTAAATATAAAGATTAATTAAGAGTGGCGTATCCAAGATTCTCTTATTTTTATTGGTGACGTATCCAGGAATGCACGTGCCCTACATGCCAGCCAAAACCAAATCTGACATATCTTAGTTACACATCGAATGAAATGAAATGTGTGCACCCCCCCCCCCCCCCGGCACAGAAGGAACATGAAAAATGTGACTCCCCCCCCCCCCTTGCTTGTCTGAAAATTCAGAATAGACAGCATCTGATGATTTTTTTGTTCGTCAGGCGTGAGTCCCCCCCCCCCCTCCCCTGCATTCCTGGATACGCAACCGATTATAAATAACTTACAGTAAGTTATTTGTAATATTTTGCTTTAGCAGTTTGAGACGACAGGCGAAAAAATAGTATAGGGCTATTTTGAATTGAATCAACTAGTAACCAACAATAGCAGCTGATGATATAATTTATTTATTACCAGTCCTATTCTGTCTTTTTTGGAATATCCCATTCCTTTTGCCCCAGCCCTCTCTCTCTCTCTCTCTCTCTCCCTTCCCTCCCCCTCTCACAGGCTTTCATTTTCTAATAATCTCTTATTCTCTATTACAACTGATTTTAAAAATGACTCCAATAGAAATGAGGACAAAATAATGATCTCTTATTGTTTTTTTTTTCCTTCAATCTTTCAATTTAATGAGATCGACCACCAACACCATGCAATTCCATTCTTCACATCCATGATAGAATAGCAGGCGGGGGGGGGGGGGGCGAATCGACCGTGCCCCCTTTTTGGAACCCAACTGGCATACCTTAAGTACACAATAAAAAAATTTAAAAAATGCCTCTTTAATTGTGTACTTTTCAGCTCTGTGCCCCTTCCTCTACAAAATCCTGGATCCGCCCCTGGAATAGGAATTACATTCTTTTGAACTACAAACTACAGCTATACACGGACTGTGGCCTAAAATGTAAATAAAACCGGATCGAGCACCATTAGTTTGGGAGCCTATTAACTCTCCGAGAAAACTTGTAAAAAAGCCCACCCCGCAAGACTGATGTGACAGTCCGGGCATGGACGAGTGGCGGATTTAGGGGGGCACAATCCCGGCCCATGTCCCCTTTTTTAAAGAAAATCATACATCATTGTCCCCGGGCCCTTTTTAAAAATTGTTTTGGAGGGCCGGCGAGAAGAAGAAAAAAATTCTTTCCACCCTTCTCTCTCTCCCCCCCCCCCCCCCAACTGAGCAACTTTTCGAGGACTGGCGAAAAAAATTCTCCCCCCCCCCTCCACGGAGCGACTTTTGGAGGAATGGTGAGAAGAAAAAAAATATGAATTTCCCTTCAAGCAGTTCAAAAAACTTGACAGCCCTGCATTTATGCTTCCCCCCCCCCTTTTTTTTTTTTTTTTTTTTTTTTTTTTACTACATCCTGCATTCGCCCCTGTCATGGACTGTCAGTGTCAGACTCATATCCATAACAGGCTTCAGAAGCCCCCTCCCACTACATAGTCGGTCTCGTTGGCTGAAGCCAAAGTAAACGACGATCAGCAAGTAAAAAACTTTGATGAGCCAACTTTGAGGAGAACACCTTTGGCAAACTGACAGAATTCCATCGGCAACGTCACCACCTCGATCGGGATCGTAGAGGGGTAAACCTAGCCTAGCTAGAGCTAGACACCTCGTCGGTCGATATTCAGCTTAGCTATTTCATACTGATTGCATGATCTCACATCAGTCATTTTGGCTAGGCGTAATTCGGTAGTTGAACATTGATTATATGAATTTATAAATTTAATACATTGAATTTTGCCTCTGGTACATTAGAAATATAATAGTGAACTGGAATTTAGTGAGAGTTTCTTCCAATACCGGCTAGGCTGGGCTCCTGGGCGGTCTGCTACATGGTCGTCTGCTAGCGCACGATCTCATTGGATGTCGTCGATCTCACGTGATCGATACTACACGCCAACATTGGAGGTGCCGTGGTCCAGTGGTTTAAGGCGCTTGACTTGAGATGCGAGGATCGGGCGTTCGATCCCCGGCACGGCACGGCACTTATGCCCTTGAGCAAGGCATTTCATCTACATTGCTCTTTTATCATACATCAAATAAATAAAGTGATATCAAATAAATGAAGCGATATAAGCATAATGATACCAGCATGCGTATGTGTGTTATTTAAAAAAAAAAAATAAATAAATAAAAAATTACGTCATCAGGAACAACAAACAGTTTCACGTGTTATATGACAAATTATTTTTTTTGGTCAAAAGCATGCATATTCCCGGGGATTTATGCGGGGTTAATTGGACTCATCGAGCCTTGATTAAACCCTTTCATAGCTTTAAATTTCATGTAAATCACATTTTTAATCATTTCAAATAAAAACTAGGGGAATTAAAATCATTTTAAAACCCTTGTTTTCATGTGTTAACCTATGGGAGCTGGAAGGCCAAAAGCATGCATATTCCCGGGGATTTATGGGGGGTTTACTGGACTCATAGAGCCTTAAAGGGAAAGTTCACCCTGAAGATTACTTGAGTTCAAAAAATGCAGAAAAAATAAAGAAAAATATTGGCGAAGGTTTGATGAAAATCGGTCAAATAATAAAAGAGTTATGAGTATTTAAAGTTTTGGATTCGTGACGTCACATGCGAGCAGCTGCCCATTGGTCATGTAGTAAATATTCCATATATTCGCATTTTCTTTTACGTTCCACGATAAATTCATATTTTTTCTTTTCAGAATCTAGTATTGAATAACATTTCTGACAATATATCAAATGCACAGACGAAAATATTCTAAATTTTCTGAGAAAACTGTATTTTATGGAATATTTATCACATTACATAATGGAGGAGCTGCTCGCATGTGACGTCACAAAATCAAAACTTCAAAAGTCCATAACTCCGTTATTCTTTAACGGATTTTGTCCAAACTTTCGCCAATATTTTTCTTTATTTTTTCTGCATTTTTTAAACTCCAGTAATCTTCGGGGTGAACTTCCCCTTTAATTATACCTTTTCAGAGCTTTAAATTTCATGTAAATCACAGTTTTTATATTTTCAAATAAAAACTATGGGAATTATAATCATCCTTATATTCCTTATTTTCGCATGTAAACCTATGACAGGCGAGAGATTTTTTTGGTCAAAAGCATGCATATTCCCCCGGATTTTTGTGGGGTCTTTTCAATTTTTTGAGCCTTCAGTAAGCTTGTTCAAAGCCTCAAATTACATGTAAATCACAGTTTTTATATTTTTCAAATAAAAACTATGGGAATTATAATCATCCTAAAATTCCTTGTTTTCGCATGTAAACCTATTGCAGCCGAGACTTTTTGGGGGTCAAAAGCATGCATATTCCAGGGGATTTATGCAGGGTCTGTTCTACTAGTTGAGACTACATACATCATACATTTTCAGAGCTTTAAATTTTGTTTAAGTCACATTTTTCAAAATTTTAATTTAATTCTGGAGGAATTATAATCATTCAAAAATCCCTGTTTTTGCGTGTTAACCTATGGGAGCTGGAAGGCCAAAAGAATGCATATTCCCAGGGATTTATGCGGGGTCCCTTTCACTTTTTGAGCCATCATTAATCTTGTTCAGAGTCTCACATTACATGTAAGCCACATTTACATAAAATTCAAGGAAATACCAGAGGAACTATAATCATTCTTAAAATCCATGTTTTCACTTGTTAACCCTAAGGCAGATGATTATGTCAAAAAGCAGGCATGATCCCGGGGATTCATAGTAGCATTTATTGACAATAAAGGTTCAATAAATGTTTTTTGAACTATCCATCCTTTCTCTCATGCAAAAATCAGACTTAAAAAAGAGAGAAAGATATGAAATATCAAGAAAAAATGAGACATCTTTTCACGTGTTATACCTATGGCGAACGTAATTTTTTTTTAACACAGCAATTTACTTCTGCCGAATGTACTACGGAAGTAGGTGAGAGTAATTTGTCTTGATACTATTAAAAGTCTTTGACCAAACCTTTCAAAATTGTGAGCAGTGGATGTAATATGAGCAAAAAAAAATCGAAATTTGAGAACTTGCAATCAATAACGTGATTTTGCAACTGAACTTAACCTTTTTGAATTGGGATCAGTAATATGATCCAACAATAAAAATCTGAGAACCCGCACATGTTAAAAGGGAATCTACCTTGAGCAGATCTAGACAATGGAGGTAATAAATCTAATAGCCCTTTCGCAGAAATGAACCGAGAAGGGAAATCCTATCGAAATATTAGAGGCGCCGTTTTTTACCACTTTAAAATCTTTTTAAATCTAGCTTTTCTGTGGTTGGGTTGTAGTTAAAATATTTTAAATTCGATTCTGAGAAAACTTATTATTGTTTATTCAGTATAAAATTAGGTTTACTTTCTTTTGTTGCCCGTTTGGCAAACACACTTTAAAATGGCATAAAAGTAAACATGTACCCCTATCTGTTTTGTGTATCTTTATTTTAGGGTCTTTAATGTTTTTTGTTTTGACTTTTGTTTGTTGGTTGGATTTGTTGTTTGTGTGTTGTTGTTTTTTTAAATTTATTTTGTTTATTATTATTATTATCTTTTTCTTTTTGGGGGAAAGGGGGCGGGGGTGGGGAGTGCTCAGTGTCCATCATTGTCCATAATACTCTGGACCGTCATTTCGTCGTGTCATTTTACCCGTCACTCTCCTGCAGCAATTTAACGTCCTAACCTAGGAACGTGTTTTTAACTGTTGCCCTTATGAATTGATGGCAAGTTTTACAGAATGTGTTTCAAAGAAGGGTGATATAATCCTTATAATCATTCATCTGAGTGTTCTAATGAAGAGATGACTGTTAAGATTGACTGTCCCCGCATACAATCATAATTAATGTCCTCCTTCGACCGTGATGAGGCGTGACTACTGGAGGCTTTGCATTGACAGATTATAAGCTCTTGTCACGTGTCATTAGTTTTCCTTAGTTTTCGGACACAAACCATTGTCAGTCTTATCGCATAACAAAGTGTCTGAACTATAAGACTATGTAGACTGCACGGTCTCCTATCTAACGGTAGGCATTGTTTAACCAGTCATAGAGGCATTTTTCTGAAAATAGCCACAAACGTAATATAGCCAAGGTAGCTATTTTGCATATTATTTGCATACAGTTATAACTACTGTAATATGCAACTCTAACCGAAACCCTAACCTTAACCATAATTTTATAACCTTAAAGGGGGTACCCAATGCTGAAACAATGTTAGTTCATTTAAAAGATCATGATTTTATTAGCAGAAAATCATCTGCCTTAAGTTTTTTAAAAATTCGTGTTGCCAGAAAAATCCCCGAAATATGGTAAGACTTCAGGATATTTTGGCCCCTCAGCTGCATGTGTCCCAATTTCAGCTAGGTAACCACAATGACGTCAAAGTGGTTACCCAGGTTCGCGTATTACAGATGTGTTGCGCGCTAGACTGTACAAAATGCATTACACCTTGCGCGCATTTTGCTATAATTGCGCGACAAGGTAACCACTTTGACGTCATTGTGGTTACCTAGCTGAAATTGGGACACAGCTGAGGGGCCAAAATATCCTGAAATCTTACTATATTTCGGGGATTTTCTGGCAACACGAATTAAAAAAAAAATTTAAGGCAGATGATTTTCTTCTAATGAAATCATGATCTTTTAAATGAACTAACATTGTTTCAGCATTGGGTACCCCCTTTAACCATATAACCCCAAATAGAAAAATATAAATGTCTCTATTTTAGAAACATGCCTCTACAACTGCTTAAATAATATCTACCCTATCTGACGTCTAAGGACACCCTCGCCCAAGCTTTTGCTTTTAGAGGTGTGTCCCCCAACTATGTATGCACTACATGAATGTATACTTTTTCATATTCTTGTTGAAAATACATGTACATTATTTTGTTCATTTATTACTTTGTATAGTTGGAAAGTTGAAAATAAATGTCTTTGAAGATAAAGTTGAGTTCTGGTCATGCAATAACATTGTGAAAGAAACTGTCTCAAAGTAATTGGGAAAGGTTGATTATATGGCACATAAGAATTGGTGTATGCTTAAGGTTTTGGAATCACCCAAATGAGAATAAATTGACTCAGTCCTGCTGAGAGTCACATGCCCTGCACACAGAAATGTGTATATGGGACTACATACACATGTTCGGCCCGAACATTTCAGCTGTTTCTCGTCATATTTTGAATATGAAGGCATTTGAAGAGCAATCCTTTGGTGATTGGTGATTCGCGTGGTCCCCCGGGGGGGGGGGTGCAGGGAGGGGGAAAACACCCCTTCCCTTGCGAAGCGCGAAAGCTCTGACATTTTATAGCAAATTTGAGAGAAAGATAAAGGCTCGTAGCACTTTTTAGGCTTTTTTCTCTCACTTCCCCCGCTTTTTTGCTCTCGCATTTTTTTTTTAAATTACTGCACTCCGTAGGTCCTGTAGTGTTGACACAACCAGAGACTGACAAAGTTAGGTTCGGCTCAAGGCTATGGAATTGTGTTCAAGTTTCAAGAGTCTGAGCCTGCAGTTTAATTTCACACATCTCATACATTGTAGCTAGCTGTATTCTTGAGGTAAAATAGATCATTTATCATTACATATAGGGAGGGGGCATTACCGACCTGTGCCCCCTCAAAATAAGCATACCGCAATTACGCACCCCCCACCCCGACTGTGTAATTTTTCAGTACTGTGTATACCCCTTCCCCTTTTTTAAAATACAAAATCCTGTATTCGCTCCCGAGTACAATTTCGAGAGGTCACGTGAACACTCAGGTACTTTGTGCAAGTTGTATCAGCCTAATTTGTAGTCATGTAGTCATGGACGTTGTGAAATAATACACGGACATTACATATTGATGAAAATTCGTTCCTTTTCATTTTTACCACATGTTTCAGTTTACTGGTCCAAAGAACAAATTTACTGCACCATAAACAATTCAGAATGATTAGTTTATTTCTAGTTGTTTTGTTTTGTTTTGTGTGTTTTTTTCTTCTATTTATGCAAGTTCTTTGGAGTTGTTTCGAAAGCTGCAGTTTTGAGATCAATGCAATTAATAGCAACAGAAGTAGAATATTTCTATACAGCTCATCTGTGAGGATCCACGACTCAAAATGCATATAAAAAAGAATGAAAGGGAAAATGCTGCAGCCCTGTATTGTATTTCACGTAGACAATATATATATCCTAGCTTTTGTTTCATATGGCAATGATAAAACATGCCACATACTGATCGGTATACCACATGATCTGATGATATCAGTAATGATGATGCCGTATAGACGAGTGAATTTACGGAAAAAAGTGCCCCAACCCCCAACCCCCCCCCCCCCCCCCAAAATTGCAACAAAAGGTTTTCCAACGGTTTCCTGGGTATTCGACGTCAGGAATAACATACTAAAAATCTAAGAAAATCGGACTTCCGGAAAGTGGTTATTTTCAAAATGGCGTCCAAGATGGCCACCAGCACCTAAAAATAGCTATAAATCATTACATAGGCATCCAAGAGATGTAATTTTGGTGTCTGTACCTAGGTTTTTGGGGCCGAGAAATCCATTCAGACCACTTAAAATGTGTCATGGGGGGTCAGGAAACCTGGAAATCCAAGATGGAGTCCAAAATGGCCGCCAATTTCCTAAAAATCCGGAAGTGAGGTACTAATTACAGTAGAGAGGTAATATTCAAGATTAAAAGCACATTTAAGGGCTCAGGATATCTACTGATACACATAAAAGTATAAAAAAGTACAGGAGAAGCCTTAAATTCAAGACGTTACCTTATGCGGCCGCCATTTTGCATCCAAGATGGCCGCCGGCACCAAAAAATAGCCATAAATCTCGAAATGTTCAAGCTAGAGATGTAATCTTTACGTCTATACCTAGGTTTTGGGGGGTCGATAAATCCATTCAGACCACTTACAATGTGTTCTTGGGGTCAGAAAACCTCGTTATCCAAGATTGGCGTCTAAAATTGCTGCCAATTTTCTTTAAAATGACCGGAAGTGAGGTACTTTCTACCATATTGGATGTTACTCTCAAAATTAAAAAGTACATTTAATGGTTCAGAATATCTACTGATATACATAAAAGTAACACAAAGTACCAGGGCAGCCTTACATTCAAGACGGTGCATTAATAGGCCACCATTTCTGCATCCAAGATGACCTCCGGTATCTAAAAGTAGCCATAAATCATGAAATACCCATTTTATAGATGTAATTCTGATGTCTGTACCTAGTTTTTTTTTGGTCAAGTAATCATTTCAGACCACATGAAATTTGTAAACCTGAAAATCCAACATTGCTTCCAAAGTGGCCGCCAGATTTCCTAAAAATGACCGGAAGTGAGTTAAAGTACTGTTTACAGTCAAGAAGTAATTTTTAAGATTAAAAGTACATTGAAGCGGGCAGGATATTTAATGATATGCGTCAAAGCATCATAAAGTATTAGAGTAACCTTACAGTCAAGAAGGTGTCTAAGATAGGTGTCATTTTGCCACCCAAGATTGAAACCGGCACCTGAAAATAGCTATAAATTATGAAATGTTCATCCTTGAAATGCAAATAATATAGGGTATATAACTAGGATTTTGTGGTCGAAGAATCTGTTTAAAATGTGTAATGGCTGTCAGAAAAACTTGAAATCCAAGATGTGGTCAACAACAACAAAAAAATCCTATTATCCATTCTGTTGTGACAAGATTTGGTCTACTATTTACAATAGAAAGTTGTGTAAAAGTATATTCTAGAGATAAAGTCATCCATTAAGTAATACATGCAACCGGTATCCAAGATCGCTGCCATTGTGCCATCCAAGATGAAAGCAGACACCTAACATGCCTAAAAATGGCCATAAATCCCTAAATATTCATCCTGAGTTGTAATTTTGGTGTATATACGTGCGTTTGTGGGTCAGAAAATCCATTCAAACCAGTTAATAACACGATCGCAACTACTTTCGAAAAATCTACTCAAGGGCAATTTCAATAACAACTGGCATCCAAAATGGCCACCAATTTTAAATCAAAGGGGGACGTGTATAAACTTAGTTTGGTAGCCGGAAGGCTTTGCGCGGCCCGACATGGTCACCAATGTTGATAATCAGTAACACATCAACGCAATTTAGCCACAATTGCTTGGGTCTCCGCATACTCTTTAAAATGTTTTGAGATATTCAAACCAACATCCTGCAATCTGTGTAAAATCTCTATAAAATAAAGTTTTAATATATTCCAAGTACAATTTTTTAAATATTTTTTTCTGCCATTCTATTCAGGGGAAGGTCTTGATGAATTGATGCCGGCGCTGGCAGCCATCTTGGATACCTAAGTTGCTACCTTGTTGCACATAAGGCTAGTATAATATTTGATAATCCTCTTTTTTAACTTAGCAATTAGATCTGTACTGTAGAGAGTAACTCACTTCCGGTTGAATTACTCAATTGGCGGCCCTTTTGGATGCCATCTTGGATTACCTGTTTTCATGACCACCATTACATTAATCTGAGTATATTTCTTGACCCCGAAATCTATGTATAGACATAAAAATTACATATTTTGGTATGGTTATTTATGGCTATTTTTAGGTGCTGGAGGCCATCCTAGGTATACGTCTTCAGAATAAGTCTACTCCTGTACTTTATGATACTTTTAAGCGTTTGCATCCACGTTATTATATCTTTGAAATGCCAAATAAATAATAATAATAATAATAAAGATAATGATAATAATATTGATATTAATGACAATAATCTATAGTAATAATAATAATAAAAATAGGCCTAATGATCATGATTATAATCATAATATCAATAATGATAATAATAATAATAATAATAATGATAATAATAATGATAATAATAATAATAAATTAATAATAATAATAATAATAATAATAATAATAATAATAATAATAATAATAATAATAATAATAATAATAATAATAATAATAATAATAATAATATAACAATAGATAAATATATAGATAGTGATAGATAAATAGATAGTAACTAACTTCCGGACATTTTTTAGGAAATTGGCGGCCATTTTGGAAGCCATCTTGGATTACAAGGTTTCGTGACCCCCATGACACATTGTAAGTGGTCTGAATGGATTTCCCGACCCTCAAAACCTAGGAATAGACATTAAAATTTCATCTCTAGGATAGACATATCATGATTTATAGCTTTTTTTTGGTTGCGGCGGCCATCTTGGATGCCAAAATGGCGGCCATAAGGTACCGTCTTGATTGCAAGGCTACTCCAGTACTTTTTGATACTTCCACGTGTATCAGTAGATATCCTGAGCCCTTAAATGTGTTTTTTTTTAAATCTTGAATATGACCTCTCTACTGTAATTAGTACCTCACTAGTGATAGATAAATAGATAGTAACTAACTTCCGGACATTTTTGAGGAAATTGGCGGCCATTTTTGGACGCCATCTTGGATTTCCAGATTTCCTGACCCCCATAACACATTTTAGGTGGTCTGAATGGATTTCTCGACCCCCAAAACCTAGGTATAGACACCAAAATTACATCTCTTAGATGCATATGTAATGATTTATAGCTATTTTTAGGTGTTGGCGGCCATCTTGGACGCCATTTTGAAAATAACCACTTTCTGAAAGTCCGATTTTCTTAGATTTTTAGTATGACGTCAAATACCCCGGGAAAACCGTTGAAAAACCTTTTGTTGCAATTTTTTTGGGTCAAACTCTAAACTGACCCGACTATTATCAAAAAAAAAAAAAAAAAAAAAAAAAATGTGGGAAGAAAGAGAGAAGCGGGAGAGGGAGGGAGGTAGCGGATAGAGAGATAGAGAGATAGATAGAGAGAAAGAGAGAGAGAGAGAGAATGAAAGAGAGACAGAGAGATAGACCGATAGGGAGAAACATAGTACAGACAATGTGTGAGAGAGAGTGTATGTGTGTGTGTGAGTGAGTGAGTGAGTGAGAGAGAGAGAGAGAGAGAGAGAGAGAGAGAAAGCGAGCATAAATTTATATAGGCCTACTTCAGTAACGATTCAATGTCATAAAATATGGAGGTCGCTATTAAATCTTTTTCCCAGAATATTTTCAATAAAAAAAGTCTGTTTTCCCCCATATAAAAATGGGCATTGCAGCTCGTATTTCCCCTCCATTTTAGGTTCATGAAATTATATTTTCCATGAAATTGATATGCTAAAGTAACAATTCAATGTTATATCATGTGTAGGTCACTGTCAAATCCAATTTCATGCACGAAATACTAGTTTTCAATACTGCATTATCTCTATAAAATGGAAAATGCAGTTCGGATTTTCCACTTCATGTTAGCCCCATAAAGTTATATTTTTCCATGAAAACTCGTCTGCATACATCGTCCTGACACGCTTTTGCTCGTATAAGTTATTGATTTAGACCTACAGACGAAAAGGAATATCTATGAATTGAAATTCTTCGTATTGTAACGAATGCCCGCGGCGGTTATTAATAACAGTGTTGCCTCAAAATAAAAAAGAAAAAAATAACGCATCGATGACCTTTTGATTTTTGGAAATACACGTTGAAAATCAGTCGAAAATGTGATCGGAAGCTAAATAATATGGGTGGTGATATAAAGTATGGAAGGTAATATGAAATTGCTCCTCTATTCATTATGATATCTATGATTTTAGGGATATTCTCACCGTGAATTCTTTGATGGATTTCCAGCTTACTATAATAACGTTGACCATTTTTAATACGTTCTAAGCCATTTTATAATCACGTGTTAATAAATAAGTACCTTCAATAATATGTAAGAACTTCGGAAATGGGAAGTTTTTTTTTTCTTCTCCAATTTGATACCTCGTAAATCAAGGTCACTATTAAAGATGGAAAAAGGCCAAAGCAGCTACCTGATTCAGAATAACATAATATCTGTTTTAAAAAATCAATGAAAAACGATTACTGCTCACGCGCAATAACACTTCCAAGAAACAGAATATGTAATTTTTTTGTAGACTAATAGATATATATGCCTATATATATATATATATATTTTTTCCCCTTGAGCTAGAGTTTGCATTATGATCTTTTTCAGTCATACCAGATTTTTATAAACGTGTTAACCTCATGATAATGCTCAGTGGGGGATCCGGGGGGGGGGGGGGGGACGTGGGATGGGGAGTGTGGGGGTGAGGCACTCCCCCTCCACCCGGTAAAACCTAATCAGGAAAACCATAAATACACAAAAGGGGGGAAAACGGATTAAATTGTTCGTGTGCACCCCTTCCAGGCAGAAATTTTGGACCAAAAAATAAGGCACATGGAAATAACCTCCCTTTATTTGCTTCTCAGAGTCAGATATTTTTTTTCTCCAGATATTGGCCCCTGCAACAAGACACTGCATCCGCCACTGGAGCTTCCTAACAAGCTCTTTCATCAGAGAGCGAACCAAACCTTGTCTCCAGTGAATAGAAATGAAAGCTCACTGCATGGCGCATCTTGCATGGAAGCTTTTCCGGTTTTGATACGGCGCGGGGTTAATTCTTGTCTTTGACATGGCCCGTCGGGCTTCCAGTCCATTATCCAAATGATATATTATTCCCTCGGTATACTATTGCTAGATAGGGGTCATCGGATCAATATTACCAAGTGCTAATTACTGCTACCATTCGGCAACCATAGTCGTACATCATTGAGCACATCCTATGTGGGGGGGGGGGGGGGCTGGTCATGGGCGGCTCCAGGATTTTGACAAGCAAATAAAAAAAAGGTCATCTGATATTCCTTTTTGGGGGTGTTCATTTAACTTGAAAAATCGCTGACAATAAATACACACAAAAAAGAGGGGGTCCAATATATAAGAACCTATGACAAGCAAAAAGAAAGGAGGTCCGGATCCCCATGGCCTCTTCCTGGATCAGCCCATGGTAGTGTTTTATTTTGGAAAGCTATTTTTTCGGAGTGGGCCACTTTGCGCCACTGCAGTGTCTTTTGATAAAAGAATCTATAAAGTATTTGTAGCTTCATGGGTGAAACCCTCGAGAGAGGATTTTTATTTGCTCCTTTTTTCGTGGTCTGATGATAAATATTAAACTAAACAACAACAAAAAAAAAAAAGGCAAAAGAATGAGAAATGGGCACTATATCAAAAAGCGTACTTATACATGTTTAGTGGCGGATACTTGTAACCAAGAATGAGGCCTAACTGAAGAATAAGAGAAATAATTATAAGCAACTTGATTACAAATATTCCACCTATTTTCCAAACGCTAGACCTTCCCCCTCTCCTATTTCTTATCAAATGCAAATGCGGATAGCATTATTCAAACTGTACTTATTTTGGTAGCCCTTCTATTATATATGTTGATTTATATACTTCCTAGCCTATTCATATATCATCTTGACAAATATGCACAGTTTTTACAGTGACATCTTTTACACATTTGATGTTAATTTATTTTGTCAAGTCATTGTTTTGTAACGACCATGCAGCACAAGTGATGAATGGAGTTGAAGTTTATTTATAATAAATAAATCATCTTCGGTGCTTCCTCACTTCGAATTACAGACATCAACAAAATACCGTTGATTGATGCCATGACCACGCAGTACGTGAAGTGAGTTTAAATTCTCACATCTTAGCTTTGCAAAGGCGTCTGAATCACGCTGATGATCAAAAGATCAGAGATCAAGACGGGGGAGGGGGGGGGGGATAAGGGTCTCTAGAGGTGTGTATAGGGGGGGGGGGGTTGTGACACCCCCATTAAACATTTTCTGTCTGCAAATTCGACTTTTCTATAGACTGTAGGCAAATTTCGCTTGTCGGTAGAGCCCCTCCCGGGCCCTCCCCCTGATCAGTGGCCTTGTACATTCGTATTTCATTCTCCGAGTAAGACCGGTGCCGTCTCAACAAAAAAAAATTAAAAATGGCTGAACAATAGCTATACCATTGGCCTCTAATACTCCATCCTTAATTTTCACTGTGATTCCCTTATTGACAGAACTGTCATACCAACTCACACCTCATACAGTCAGACTCAACTTTGCAAAACCGAGCACAGGTATATTCTTCGAAAACTGCGTTAGAAGGAACCTTCATCGTGGGAGTGGGAGGCAGAATCGACCTGCAGCATATTTCTTTTATCTTCCTGTAGTCGGTTTTCTGAAGTTTGGTCTGACTGTCATGATATAATAACAACAACGGTGTGATTTCCAGTTGAAAGCCCACATCCGGTTCACTTCGGGAAAGCCCTCACATCTCGTCAGGTTTCTGTGAAACCATATACATGTACTATATATTCACAATTCTAGTCTGCTTCAAAGATTGTTCTTCCCCAATTAACATTGACAAAATTATTTTATGAATCCATGTAGCGCAGCTACTATACAAACATACTCAACTGGGCACAAATGATCATTCGAGAAATCAATACAAGGGTAATTTAGTACTCTATTCCATTGCTTTTATAAAGTATGTTAGGATCACGTCCTTGTAATCATGGGCGGCGATCTTGAGGGGCGGGGGGTGCGGGTCCCCCCGGAAATTTTGAATTTTGTACAGCAACCAATGGCAAAGGCTAGTCTCCCCCCCCCCCCCCCCCCGGCCGTGACAAGGAATCTCCGCACATGATTGTAATGTTCGCACATTTCAAAGGTAATGCACAATTGGCTAGTGAAATTGCCGTAAACATGCAGGTTGATTTTTGAAAGTCTTTGCCATCGTATTATCTAACTCTACCGGGCAAAAATATATCGGATCTTATCATCACACTTGTTTGCGCTGAACTTCAGTAATAAGGCGCTTAAGCATTCAAGTAAACAGCCCCTTGGATATATAGGCCTATCTATGTATCTATCTATTTTTCCTTATCATTGTGACTTTCCAAATGCTATTCTTTGTTTTTCTCATTCTATCATTTTCTCTTTCTAATCTTTCATTATGGTATTCTTTACTCTAATCTTTCTATCACCTCCTCTTTCTACTTAACCATATGTTATTCTTTGTTTACCTCCTACTGTCATCTCCTCTTTTTGTCATTCCTTATGTTATTCTTTGTTTTCACTATTCTATCATCTTCTCCTATTTTCACAATAGGGATTTTTTTTCACCGATCTTATCTTTCTATCAAATTTTATGTTTTTTTTCTCATTCTCTCATCTTACCTTATCTCATGTTTTACCATGTATTTTTTTAATTTTCACCTGTCATATGCTCAAGGAAAAGAAAATACGGACGTCATTGCATGCCTATCATTCTAATACGATTGCGATTCTAGTTGTGACTGTTGTGATTATTCGTGGTCATTCAACTTGACCCATTTTAGTCCTTTCTGTTCACTTTTTTTTTTTTAAAAGCAGAAAATCTCTTATCTTTAAACATGTTTATCCCTTAATTCTCCAGAAAAAGCACGTGCTTACGGCTGATGCACAGCAAACACGTCACTCATGGGTTAGGAAAGCATCGATCACCCTTGGGTTCTCATTTATCTGTGGGGCCAGAAGGGGGCACGGGAGATGCACCCCTCTCTATTGCTTGACCAACTCCCATGATAATATACCTGAATACGGTTTGCGAGAGCCCCTCTAGTCTTTGGTACTATTAATTCAGGGGCTGATCTCGGATCGTATAAAGGGGGGGGGGGCACAGGTTTTTAGGTAAAACAAAAAAAAATCTCTGCCAAGCCACAACAAAAACTTTTCCCTTCACATTTCGTGTAACTCTTGACCTAGTTTTCTTTCCTTCCTTTTCTTTTTTGCTCTACTCCTTTGCACAATCGTTCTTCCTCCCATTCCCTCTGTCTGGGGAGCGTTTCATGAAAGGAAGTTGTTGGATATTTTATCCGACAACTGTTATAAGCTACTGAAAGCCTTGCATCTGATTGGCTGAGAGCAAATTTGTCGGATAAAATATTTGACAAGTCCTTTCATGAAACGCCCCCCTGATCTGCCTCTAGCTTATCCTCTTTGTCTCTTTGTAAAACAATAGTAATACATATTACATATGATTATCTTACCCACTTAATTGTTATTATATTGCATTATAACTGTTAAAGCAAATATTTCAACCTCTTGTGATTACTTCCATTTGTAAATCAATTATCTGTATTAACATGCCAGTGAAAAAGAAATTTCAAAATGGATAATAAATGCTGAATTTCAGTTTTAATTATAAAAGTTGCCCTTTTGGTCTGAATTCAGTAGAATTCTAGTTAAAGCTTTCATTTGATTCTGTAGAAAATTATTTTCCTTTATTACCAGGACAGTCGCTCAAAATTGTTTTAAAGGTCAAGTGGTTTAGCAATCAGTTCTAAGGTCCATAGTTCGATCAGGAATCGATTTTTGGATGACGTCGTTAAAGGTCGCTCAAATGCAAATAGGGAGATTTCGAATTCAAATTTTGATTTAACTTCATTAGATTATAGTAACTGTTTTATGCAAGAGGTCACAGAGCTGATTGAAACATTGTTTGCTTGTTTTTTTTGTTTTTGTTTTTGTTGTCTTGTTTTTTTGTTCAATACGCTCCGTTGAGTTTTATTTTATTCTTGTTTTTTTGCCGTTAACATTTTATTGCAAATATGTCAATATGTTTTATTGTGAATAACGTTATAGTTCTTAATAAAAACATTTTTAAAAAAGGTCCGATTGAAACACATGTAAGAAACTAAATGACACATAAGCACGCAAAACATGAGCGGATGTAGGTCCATGAATGGGATAGACAAGATAGACCTCTTTCCAAATCCTGGATACGCCGCTGTTTGTTCCCTCTAGTGATACATGGGCCGCGGAACAGGGTGGGGGGGGGGGGCTGCAGCCCCCCCCCCCCCCACGTTTTTGAGTAGACACGTAAAAAAAAAAAATCCCACCTAATTTTCAAGGAAGCAATCATTTCAAGTAATTGGTAAATTGATAAAATTAATATAAAAGACTTATTGTAGTGAGAATTCCTATAAAATGCAGATAAAATGCTAAAGATATGATTTGAATGTCCGGATATTTCCGATTTTATATATCAAAATCTCTCATCCATGTCCATTACTAACATGTTTTCCATTTTCCATTCCATTCAAATGTACCTATTAATCTCTTTCAATAACTGCCTTTTTTCCATTCTCACTTTTCAGATACAAGAATTATCCCCTTTCCGTCTGATAAGTGCATCTTTACCTGTCGTCTATCCTCTATTCAAATTTGTGATGTGCCCATTCTAATTCGACAAGTGCCCCTTCCGCCGTCTGTAAAAATTTTAATGACACTTGACATCTCTGATGAGTGCCCTTTTACACCTCTGATAAATTTTCCTTAATTCATTTTGAAACGGGCTCCTTTTCTTTCTAAGAAGTACAATTCCTTCTGATAAGAGCCCCTCTTCCTTTATAAAAAAAAACAAAAAACAACAACAACAACAAAAACACCCCTTTTCCATTCTCATAAGTGCCTTTTTTTACCTCTGGTATAAAGTGCCAATATTCATGTGCAACAAATACCACATGTTTCATCCTCTGATAATAGCTCTTTTTAATATGACATACTCCTGCTCCTTTTCGTTTTTGATAAGTGCCATTATCGTTCTTGATAAGGGCCCCTTTGTTCTTGCTCCATAATTTGTACCCCTAATTTATAGCGATTTAGAGCAACTTTACTTTAATTTCGTCAAGGCTTGCTCGCTACGCTCGCTCTCATTTATATTTGATATAGTTATGTTACTTATTAGAGGTCTTTTCAGTCTCTCATGCCGAGACTGTGTTTAAACACCCTTCAGAACTTTTTTGTTTCTCTTTATATGATGTTGTTGATCACCATGCAGTCACAGATCTTAAAAAATTGCTCGCTCGCTTCGCTCGTTAGCACATTAATATGTAGGTCATCAAACCCGCCTGCAACTTTGATGCTTAAGTAAATTATATTAGAGCATGAGAGAAACATAATTGAAATCCTTATAAATGTAATCACAATGTTGGGTATATATGACAATGTTTAGAGATTATATATTTTTCCTGTTGTAGTTGCCCCCCTTTTGCCCCCCATAAATAGCCCTTATCGGTGCCCCTAAACTTTGGAAATTTCCCCTCAATGTTGCTATCATACCCCCACTGCTTAAACTGAATTTACGCCGGTGCATTAATGGGTGAAATTAGATCAGCCCCCCCCCCCCCCCCACACACACTTTCAAAAACGCTCCGCGGCCGCTGTGATAAGGTTATTACTTGGAATGTGGCTGTGGGAAATGAAGTTGACGATTAATCGACGAACAAATCGACCAAGAAAGCTGGCTGCGCATGAAATTGGACATCGTTTCACCCCCATACCACTCAGTCGGACACTGCAAAATAACAATCTTTCCACACATTAAAGTAGCGTTATTCCGTAGAAGTGTGCGCGAGCGAGCGATCGTATATTGCAGTGATGTAGTCTGTGATGCTTGTGCTCGATCCATTAAAGTTAAGCGATCGCTCGAGCACGTCGGTGGAGAGAAAAATGGCGCCAAGTGACTGGAAATTGGCGCAATAGGAACTCAAGAGAGGGTCCTGGGATCCGTCGACCCCCCCCCCCCCCCCCACACACACATATTATCGGAATTATCGGGAAGGCATGGCCCTCCCGTGGGAGCCAGCCTGAAATCCAATAACATTGTCGGGAAATTGAAGAAAGATTGCCTCTGAAAAGAAAATGCAAATTCATTCATCACGGAGCGTGCTCTGTTATCGATGACGTCAGTATGTCACATTTATTACGTCACCGATGAGCACCCTTCTTGGAATTACCCCAGAGCTACCACTAAAGAAATAAGAAGAAAAAGGAGTTTATGAAGCGACACAACCCCACCCCCATCCCTATCATGACTAAGCTTCGGTAAGAGATTAGCCTACTTCACTTTCTTATGAAAACAACATATGACACTCTTTGAACTCTGAAAATTATTATTATCATTTTGAATTAAAAATATACTGTACGCTGTATGTTTTCTCCTCATTCATTTGTCCTTTAAAAGAAATAACACCAGCCGCCCCAATCCTTCCATCATGAATGATCTTTGGTCTCAAAGTACTTCGCTATCTTATGAAGACAACCTTTTGCCCCCCCCCCCCCCTCTGTCTCTGTAATGTACATTTCTTCTCGTATGTGTTGCTTTAAATATGATAAAGAAAAAAACATCAACCTCCCCATCCTCTAACACGATAAAGCTTTGATATAAAATGTACTTCACTATCTTATGAATAAAATTCCCCCTTTGAAAATGACGTCGTCTCTGTACACACTATATGTGTTGTTTTAAAAAGAAGGAAGAAAAAAAAAAAACATCAGCCGCCCCTATCCTCCATCTTACAATCGAGCTTTGGTATGAAAATACTTCACTATCTTATAAAGACAGCCTCTGGTATCCTTTATTTTACATCGTTACTGTAAAGTGCATTTTTTCTTAATTTCTAGTATATGTTTCTTTGAGGAAATTACTCAAGCCACCCCTACCCTCCATTTCATCATCGAGCTTTGATATGGAAATACTTCACTATTCTATAGAGACAGCTTCTGGCACCATTTGGACAGCATATTTCTTCTCATATAATAATGTAGTATATTATCTAACAATATAACACCAGACACCCCTATCTTATCTTACCTCATACAGACAGCTTCTGGCATCCTTTACAGACAGTGCATCAGTGACTGCGACACATTTTACCAAACAACATCCTCCGTATGTTTTACAATAATATTCTCTTATCCTACCATATCTGTCATATTGCAGCTTAGCCCGGGGTAACTCTGCAACCTCCAAATTACACAAATTAATCACTCTATAAAAGAAAATAATTCGTATAACTACAGGTATTGCTCCCCGTTGTCACGTCAACCATTTGTTCAAACAATTTAAATCACTAAATTTTACAGATATTAATAAACATCAACAAAGCATATTTATGTACAGACATACAAAAATTTATTTCCCGACGAATTTTGTAACCTCATTCAATTAAATTCAACTATTCATACATACGAAACTAGACACGCAAATCACATCTACCCAAGCACAGAACCTTATTATTCCAAAATAACATCCGGTACTCGGGACCTAAGCTGTGGAACGTTATCCCAGATACAATAACATACTCCGCATCTGCAGCTTCTCAAGAAGGCTGGAAACAAAAAAATTCACTTCATCTCACAAAAAAATATGATTTAAGATACTTCCCCCCCTCCATTTGGGTCTTTTCTCTCCTTTTCTTTTCTTTGTTTCTTTGTGAATTTCTCATTTCCGACCCCTTTTATTTTGCACCTCCCATTCTCCCCCTTTTTCCTCTGCCCCCCTTTTTTTTCTTCCCCAATTAAGCTCAGCGGTCTATGAATATTTGTTTCTCTTTTTTTTGTTGTATGCAGTTATTTCCTTTTGATATATTTATTATGTACTCTAACGCCTAAGGGCACCCTCGCCCCAGGCTTTTGCTTTCTGAGGCGTGTCCTCCATCTATGTATGTACCACATGAATGTATATTTTGTCATATTTTTGTTAAAAATACATGTACATTATTTTGTTCATGTATTTTGATATATGTATGTTCATGTATTTTGATATATTGGAAAGTTGGAAACAAA
>CM046849.1:12522280-12629780 GCA_025618425.1 Heliocidaris tuberculata | reverse complement strand
TAATAGTTCAAACATGAGTATTTTCAATGAAATTGACGCAATGCCAATGAATGAAGAAATCACAAAGCGATCAGTAGTTTACCACCCCGGACTCGCTGGCGCGCACTTTACAAAGTGTGTATCAAGTATATCTATATTTAAATTTTGGGGTCAATGTGAGATGCCAAAAGTCCAAGTGTAAATCTTAAAGAAGGATATAAGCTGGTAATACATTCATATTTTTATATTAATAAAATAATTAATCTTACCAGTTAGTATATCAATATCATACAAATTGAATAAACATTATTCATTTGAAAAGAAATCATTTCCATTTATTCAGACTGGTTACAACGGGTTGACAGGAATCACGCCAACCTGCGGTAACGAGTCTAAACAATTAGGAAGTATAGGAAACACTAATTATAATTCAAATTGAAAATGAAATTATTAATATCACTTAGAGTAATTTGAAGGATTAATAAATCTAAATATTACGAGACGATCTCGTGAATTTTAGAATAACGTATCCCGAGATAGTTAACGAGTGCCAGCACTCAATCTCACCGTCGTCCACAATGCAACACTGCCACCTATTGTTATGTCAAGGTATCGGATCTCGACTTTGTTCGTCATATGATTGCATGACCAAAAATCCAATCGGCCTGTAATTAAAGCTCAAGTCAAATAATTATTTCAATTCAAGTTACGGGGAAATTCTTGATTTTAACAAGCCAATGTGAGAATATTTGTCGTTGATTCAAAAAAGCATTTGATGCTTCATAACAATTCCACAAATGAAACATATCAAACCTCTTTTCACGATCTAAACTGTTCTTGTCAGTCCCTACTAAAGATCATCAACGAAACTTTCATCAACGATCCTCAACAAATTGAGGATGGAGAAGTTGCACTCTTAAAATTTCTGCCTCCCTTTTCAATTTCGGCCATCATGCCGACTAAACGAGTGTATTTCTCTTTTCCTTTTGATTCCTTTTTATTCTTCATTATATTTCTCATATAGTAACAGGAACTTGTAAAACTCATTGTCACACTTCGTCTTACTTAACACCCTCCATCACAAATCAAAAGGGATCCGACGATGACAATGTTTAATATTTTGTTTACATCGTTATTGATTTTTTAAAATTAATTCTAGTGATTCGAACATCATCAAGGTCATACTCGCAGCGACCTTCGGTGGCTAAATCGCGATCTGGATCGCTTGGTTCTCCAACTGCCATCTGGTATCGAGTTCAAACGACAAGTGAGGATACTCTTGAAGACAGTCTTGAAGTTGGGATGCCTGGACGCGTAAATAAAAGGATTAATGCACGAGTTGAAGACAAGGATTAACGTGACCCAAGGAATAGCTGGATCACTCGATGGGATTAGACTCCCGATCGTAGCCGGTAAGACACAGAGCAGAAACGCGCAGATAACGAGAAAGAGATTTTTGGTGATTTCGACTTGTTGTCTGCGCACCCTTTTCGCCCGTTTTTTCTCGAGCGAAACAACGGTAGCGAGGCCGTTCACGCCGCCATTATGGTTTTCGTAATCGTTCGAGTTCGCGCTGCTGTCGTTGTTGGAAATTGGCTCCGCCATTTGGTGCGGCAATCGCGAGAGTCGACGCTGATCGGGAGAGACTGCCCCTGTCGTGCAGGTTATATCCGACATACCATCGATACTCCTTGAGCGATAGAGTTGACGATTATGACTGCTCACGTGATGGTAAATCTTTGCGTAGCATGCGAGTATCAGAATAACGGCTGGAGTGAGAACGGATAATCCGCCAAGGAGACTCAAATAGTCCGCGTTTTCGTGAGATGTATCCTGCGTACATACTTTGTATTTGTGGGAATAGCCTAGATTCCCGAGCCCCGTTTGTGTCCCAATGATGATGATCAGCACTGGATAAAGCCATGAAAATATAACCATGAAGACGATATTCAGAGGCGTGTAGATCTTGATATAAAATGTCGGCTTGTGGGTGATCAAAAAGTATCGATTGAAAGCGATCAGAGTGAGTGATATCGCGCTCGTTCCCAGACACGTCAGCGATAATGCCGCAATGGACATGCAGAACACTTCCGAGAAAGGGATCCCGTGAAAGTTTAAAAGCGTTGCGACGTGGAACCACATTAGGACGGTGATTGCGATGTCGGCTGCGGCAAGGTTGATGACGAAGACGTTTGTGGTCGTCTGCAGTCGTCGGGAAAGCGCGACAGCGAGGATGACTAGAGCGTTGCCAAGGAAACTGACAATGGAGATGACGATGAGTAGCCCTGCCAGCAGGACGCGATGGCTAGCCGTCGAAAATTCAAACTCAGTTTCGGCATTGTTCCCATGACTTGTGTTTACGGAATAGCCCACAGGGTTTATATGATGATATGTTCTTTCCATCTTAAATATTTATCCAAAATATAATGACCCAGTTTTGTGATTACCAGACTTTGTGTGACGTCGAGCTTGAAGAAGTAACCACGATGATATCCACTTACTTTTCAAAATGTCCCACCTACCAACTGCAATCTTTAGCACGATGCAACACAACTGATCCCTATTTTGACAGGTTAGCACTGATGTTATGTTTCCGGGTCATGATACACTCGAGTGCCACATACTGATTAATAGAAACGGTTATCAAATAGTTTAGTCCCGAGTTAGGCTAATGTAGAACTGTGGCCTAGACTTCCTTGACTGGCAGACAACACTGTGATAGGCCTCGGGATTGCGCCACGCAGCAGATAGCCCCCGATGATTGGCATCTTTCAGAACTGTAGTAAAAAAAAAAAAAGAAGATAAATAAGAAATAACGTTAAATAACATTACATAACGATTTTCTAACGTATCTCATCATGAGAAGGATGAACGACACTTATGTCCTTTGACAAGACATTAATCTTCATTTGCTACTCTCCACCCAGGTGAAGTAAAATGGGTCCTTGGTAAGACGGAATTCAATGAATCTTGAGTGCCTTATCAGGGTAGCTCCGCTAAGCCCGGGGTAATAATAGTATTCAGCGCTCTGTATATCCTCCGGAAAAGCGCCTTATAAATCTAATTATACACGACTACCGTAATATCATTATTTTTAACTGTCAGTGACAAAAACGAATCGCAACGAACCAAGAAAGTCACATTGTTCATGATAAAGTAATATTATGATCTTTCGTAATGAACGAATTCAGCATGTCGTAAGTTTTAATTCCGTACAGAAAAGTAAAGTAGTGACATGAGTATGAGCAAACATCACACAGTATCATTTATCGTATGCGAAAGAAATTATGCATCACTGTATCATTTCTTTGAATTCTTTCGCATACTATAACGATAAAAAGTATGATAGAAATAACAACACTCGAAATGAAACTATTCATGGTCACATTTTTCATACTTCTCACGAAAGCAAATCATGCAGTTGCTAGCAGTTCCTAGAATTCATGTACTTAGGATGAAAGTGAAATAAGGATCAGAAAAAAAAGAAGATAACATCCTCTTCACCTGTATCAAAATAATTTAACAATAATCTATGTCAGATGAAATGTAACTTTAATATCAGCCTCAAAAAGTCTTTTCTGTATGTTAGAAGGGATTTTTTTTATTCAAAGTGAAACGAGTAATCGCAGAAGTAGTTCTTTTGGAGGTGAGTTAAGAAGATTAGGTAACATATAACACTGGCGGATTTCCCCCCTTTTTTGAGGGGGTGGGAGACAACCTGCCCATGTAATAGCCAATCCAATATCCAATCAGGGTATTTATAAAGTGCCAATATCTAGTTGCCTAATCAAAGGCGCTGTTGAGACTGAAAAACTACCAAATGTCTGTTCATGATTCTAACCGGGAAAGACGAGAATATATGACTAGTTGTAAGCAATATGAAATAGGTATGTCTTGAGTTGAGTTCTGAAAGTGGATAGCTGGTCACAGGAGTGAAGAATTTGAGGAAGACCGTTCCACAACCTCGATGCACAAGCAGTAAATGATCGATCACCTAGAAGAGAGCCGTGTTCGAAGACTCTCAAGCAGATATTTACTCGGGGGGGGGGGGTGGCACTCAGTATATAGTGTGCGGTGGGTATGTGCTGCCCAGAAGACCCCTATTTTTACACTCATATTTCCGCTCCAAAAGATACTATTTTTCTTGCTGAGAAAAAGAAGAGAGAAAACCGTTCCAAAGCACTGTTTTGTTTTGTTTTGTTTTGTTTTGTTTTTTCATTCCGTCGTTCCGGCCGTTCTAGCCCGCCCCGGGCCCGTTTCGAAGACACCATAGACTTGCCATGACACACAGCGTATTTTTGCTAATGTGGAAACCAGGGTAGCGTTTCATCAAACGGTCATAAGTATAAGTTCGCCGACATCCCATTGAAACGCGTGTTATACACGCGTTTCAATGGGATGTCGGCGAACTTGTACTTATGACGGTTTGATGAAACGATGCCCAGTTCCGTAGCATCATACATATATATATATATATATATATATATATATATACATGTATATATACTGTAATCCAGTTCCAAAGAGCCCCTTTTTCAAAAATGTTATTGGTTTCGAAGACCATCCTTGATACGCTCATGATACGCTCGTTCCGAAGCTCCCTTTTTTTGTCTTGCCGGCAGCACATACCACCCACTTTGGGGTCGAGTGCCCCCCCCCCCCGGATATTTATCTGCAGATCGCAAATTAGTTCGAGGATTATAAGGGGTCAGCAAGTCTGAAATGTACACAGGTGCAAATCCGTGCATTGCCTTCCATGTTAACAAAATAATTTTGTATTCAATTCCCTATTTTACCCTATTTGAAAGCCAAGTTTAAAGGTCCCTTGCAATCCAAATGCAAGTTGATTTCTGTTGATGTGCAGGGATGCATGCAACTCATATTTTGTTATTCAAACATCTACTATATGATCAATAGATTTTTAAATATTAAAAAAAAAATCATTTTCTCAAACATGCTAAGCTCCACCCTAAAAAATGCTCCAGATCTCATTCCTGCAATGACATGACATCATCTGTCAATCATTAGTGAACTAAGGAGAGACAGTGCCAGAGATGACCATCTGTTCTAATAGACCATACAATGCCTACATAGGAGTTGCTATGGCAGACATGCCGTAGCATCACCAGGAAAAGAATGGTAATGAGGAGGTATTGTTTGAAAGCATGCGCAGTTCTATCGTGAGCATGTGCTGAGCTTGGGAAAGTTACATTCCACTGTCTATTGCAGAATGTTAGTGTAGCTGACTGATGATTGACAGATGATGTCATTAACATGAATAAGATGTGGAGCTTTTTTAGGGTGGAGCTTAGGAAGTTGGAAAAAATATTTCTTCAAAAAAAATTAAAAATCTATGAAACATAATTATCTAGATGTTTGAATAACAGAATATCAGTTGTATGCATCTCTGCACATCAACAGTAATAAACTTGCATTTGGGTTGTGTTTGGGTTGCAGGGGCCCTTTAAGTACACAACCTCAAGAATGTGCTTCCCACATTTTGAGGTGATGACTATTTTGTTTGCTTGTCTGTGGATTTTGGAGCAAAAGGCACCTAAAATCTGGTGACTTTTTTTTTTCTTATTCGCCCCGCCATAAAGACAATTATGGAGCATTCGCGTAGTCATCCTTTACACTAAATTTAGAAAGTTACATGTGCCGATAAAAATTGCCGAGGGGCAAGCTAGGCTGGTGATTGCAGTGCTCACAGCATTCAAAGGGGGATTCAGTTCTACCAAGTACCCATATGTTATTACGCCTGGATGGCGAGTAGCAAATATAGATTAATGTCTTGTAATATGACATTAAGATAGTGCCAATGCTATGCTCGAACCCACGACCTTCCCATTTCCAGTCAAGAGCACTAACCACTCGACCATACATACGACATCCATACTAATATCCATTTTATTGATTGATTGATTGATTGATTGATTGAATTTATTAACAACATCACATCACATAAATGACAGTATATTATGTACAATCATACATTGTACTAAAGAGTAATAATTGTACATGAATACATATACATGAAAAAAGTAGAAGTAATATATATATATATATATATATACATATACATTAATGAACAGAAATGGATTTACAATGATATCTAATCATAGATCTACATAAAGTCGAATGCACATGACAATGTAATATAGATGTACTAATACTGAGGTGAAGTTGTTAATTGGAACTAGAAGTTAGCACAAGTGCTAGTCGAGCCTAGTCCCATTCTTTGGCAAGATGTTTTGTTTTGTTAATTTTGTTAATTTTTTTTTCAGTACCTACATGTACAATTTTTATTTCGTATGTAAAAAATATATACAAATATATATTTTTTTAACTTTTACATTTCTTAGAGAGAAAACAAGAGCAACAACGATTAGTTTTTTTTTTTCTTCAAACAATAATTACAATTTATACAAGAGAGAGAGAGAAAAATCTTTAAACAACTGAAAGCACTATTGTGTGCATGTGGTGTAACAGTAAAAGTGAAAATTGTTTATAAATGTCAATGAAATCAACAGACAACACATCACAAAACAAACAAAACAAACAATTATTGCATGCAAAACCAAAATGATTTTAAGGATACAAGCAAATCATAATTACATGGATTAACCCTTTCGAGACAATTGACCACTCACATTTTGTGGTTTGGCTCAATAACCTTTGATTCAGAGCTCTAAAAAATATACCAGGTTCATGAGTAGAAAGAGCAAAAACTTCTGCACACACTATGTCCATTTTTGTTGCATGACCATATTGCGTTTGATGCCAGGAATTTTAAAAACGAGAAGCTTTGAGATCCTTAAATTGGCAACACATTGAGAGGTTCAAAATCATTGTCTTTCATCAAAATTGGCATTTTTTAAAACAACTTTTCGACAAATTCCTAACCATGTATATTGTTTTCAAAGACATTACATTTCATTAGAACCATGGAGCACTAAAATAAAAATATATATAATTTGAAGAACAAAACGTGATCAATTTAGCCCTTAAATAATTCCTGTCCTGAAAGGGTTAATATAAAAATATTTATTTTAAAAGTAGTAACATGGTAAAGCCTCCTGATTACAATAAGAGCTCATACTCAGCTATTTTGAACATGGCGTGCGAGTAAAAACATGTGGAGCAAATTCATGCGTGTCATAAATAACAGTCTGAGGATTATTGTTTCGAGAACATGATGAAAATGAGACCGCAACCGAGACGTGATTAAACTCGTCAAATCATGCCAAAATTACCCCCAATTTATTTCTAGTTTAGCACGTTTGGAGTTATACTGCTCCAGTTAAAGGCAATTTATGTACTAGCGAGACTGAACATATTCTGCCACTTCTTTCTTCTTATGTATAATTATTTCCTCTAAAGTTATGGAACATGAAATATTAAAAAAAAAACCTTATTAATCCGTTGACTACCAAATTAACTGATTCACATTCCATAATATGCAAGCAAAAATACTTTCCCGGACATGTTCTTTTCACATTCCATTTTAAGTCCCTGATTTAATTGTACTTACAGCACGTGACCTTTTACTAATAGAATTATAATACATGTCTTTGGCTATATTATTATGATTAACGTGATTAAACTGGCTTCATATATATATATATATATATATATATATATATATATATATATATACACACAATCGAAAATGCCATTGATTGGTTAAATAGATCACGTTCATCATGATGTTATCAAGGGCGTCATAATCATGATAATGGATGACTTACATGTAGTACAGTTTTACTTTCTGTTCCATTATGAAGTTGATAAATATAAGGCATATTATTAGATTGTCTTAAGCGTTGTCATGGAAGAGAAAGAAAGACAGGAATAGAAATAGAAAAATAACAGATTCGTGAAAATTAAGAAGAAATGATAAAAGATATAACATAAGAGCAGAAGAAGCATGAAAAGACTTCCCCCCCCCAAAAAAATAAATAAAGATCAAATGTTTGATAATACAATGTCTTTTATATGTATTTCCACAATATGAATTTCCATTATTTTTTTTCTGTTCTGTTGTATAATTGATTATATATCACAGCGGTGGATCCAGGGGGACGAATCGGCCTCGTCCCCTTTTCAGGCTGTCCAGAGGGGGCCGAATCGGCCGAATTCTGGAGGACAACTAGACCACCCAAAATCTAATAACTTTTTTTTTTGCTTGTCAGAGAATTCTGGAGGACAACTGGACCAAAATTATCTGATAACTTTTCTTTTTGCTTGTCAGAAAATTTTTCGGACATTTGTGTGCCCCCCCCCCCCTTTACAAAATCCTGGATTCGCCCCTGTATCAGATAATTAATATTCATCACTGGTTAAAGAACTGGTTTCAGGACCTGATTTATTTATATCTATCAGTTTCAGTTTCAGTACAATTTATTCCACTATCAGTAAAGATACAAAAAATACAAGGCTTCAATTTACATAGACATATTATTGAGAATGTGTCTTGTTTCTAAAGCTATTCAACGTAATATACAACAAAAGAAATCGCATGCAAGAGGAAGGGCCTTAAAAGGCTATGCTTGTCATGATAAATGAAAATTAGATATATTGTATTGTATTATATTGTATTGAATTAGTTTATTGTCATAAATACACATCAAACAAGCAGCTAAAAGGCTGAAATTGTTCCATTTACAAGCTACAAATACATATAATTAAATACAATAATAATACATTAAAAATATGAAACAGGCATTACTGGTAAAAAAAAATACATATATATATTTACTTATAAGACATTTCACAAGGGAAAATGAGCAAAATAAAGAAACAACCAACTAGAAGAAAGAGGGAGAGGGGAAGGGGAATTTAGCATGATCATCATTTCTAACCGTGTATACGACCTCCTTCTATAAATAAAATCAGGCTTTTCCCTTCACTCATACAAAATTCTTCGTGAGTAACTCATCCCCACCCAAGAGGAATAACTTTGATATATCCATTACACATGTAAATTGTTTTGCATCTTTATTAAAATAGCTTTCGACTTGGCCATAATATTTTCACCCCACTCAATCTAATCCAGTATACACTTCACATGGACCTATCCCCATTGTTTTATGAGGGGCGTTGCAAATACGGATTATTGTGGGCGTTATATGGCTGTCATAACTCATTAATTTCAACTCGCATTGAAAACAGACTACTGTGGTATGAGGGTTATTGTTGTCTGTATCGACAAACACTCAGCCAAAATGCAAGTTCTCCCCTGACAATTTTCAATAAAACTCGAGAAATATTTGATGATCTTTGTTCGTTCAAAAAAGAAAGTATATAAAACGTATTTTACATACATTTTGAATGGTTATTTTAAAAATATGTGAAGATTAATATGTTTTCATAATTAGATTCAATACAGATCCATTAATGTGAATAACCAATTATGCAATTATACATGATTGATTGATTTGAATACGGCCTAAAAAACCTGCCTTCAGATGCAAGTCTGTTTTCAGCAAGTCTGGACATAATTATTTAAAACAATAATACAAAAAAGTGACAATAAAAATCAACAAAAAACTACAAATTACACCCCCACAAAAAAAGCAAAACGAAATATGAAATAATTTAAGAAAAAAATTAAAATGTACGCTCTGTATTGCATTATGAAACGCAAATTTTCTAGTACCGACTGCAATGAAAACAATATTTCATTGTGATATGAGTGTGATCAGTTGACGTACGTATATTTTCGAAATTTTCAAAGGAGGAAGGCCTGTAAAAATAAGAGATTAGATGTGAGGGATTGCTTTATGATTCATTGTGGAGAGTATCACTAGGTGTCCTGAAATTGATAAAATTTGGTTGTCATATTTACTTATCAGAGTGGGAGTTTTTGTGTTGACTTCTCATTACTTTTTTTGCTGTGCATATCAGAACAAAATGATCTTGTCATATACTTTCACTTGCAAATGTAATTCAGATAAATTATCTTTTCTATCACACATTTGGAATTTCAAAACAAGCTTTAGATTTTTATAAGAGATATGAAAAGTTTTCATCACAGATGGAAATTTTGATACAAGTGTCACCTTTTCGACAAACACCCCCGCTTTTAAGTTTGGTCCAAGAGCTCTGGCATCTTGGAACCCTTTGAAAAAACCGAATTTCTAGTAGCCATGGTAGCTTTTGATGTATTTCATGGTAGTGATAGCCTTGTCTAATTTGATGATAAAATACATTTTTTGTCAGGGACGAACAAATTGATACCCCTTAACTAGTAGAATATGGTGGATTGAAAAGTGTGAGGAGGGAACATGTTTTTATCTTGTTGAGTGTAGCATTTGTGATCCTAGTTTCGTTTCATTATTTTGTCTATTATGTCTATTGTGCCATTTTAAATAATGTCGGGGTTTTTGACAGTGGCAGGAACTCATTGGACTTTTATCTCTTCCTACTCACTTTCCTTACACACAATGGCAGTTCAGATAAAGAACCACTTTCGTTTTCGAATAGAATGGAATATTGCATCAAAAAAGTAACCAAAGGAAAGAAAACAGGAGTACATAATATCCAAAAGGTTTTTTTTCTCATTTGGCTTACAATAAACGGGTTTTTTGATAAACGACAGTTGATTCTTTGCACAATATTTTGGGAGCACTGCAAAATAAATCTTTTATAAAATCATGAATGTTATTGAAATATTCACGTCATTTGTATATCGATTTTCTAAAGAGGAGTTTACCAATATACATGGTAGCCTATAATTTCAATTTTTGTCCTGTTATCACTTCATTCGTATGTCTTCTGTATTAGTTTTTTCAATAAAGATAATGCCATCATTTGTCTCGGCAATGACAGAAACTCATTTTAGTATCATATCTTCCTACTCACACTAACATGACTGCGTTCATGCAATTTCACTGCAGGTAGCGAAGCGGTTTCATTATTAGCTATTCATGAACATTGGGAATTTATACAACTTTCCAAAGGAAAAGAAACAAGAGCATTTTGTTGCTGTTGTTGTATCATTAAAATTGAATTTAATCCTTCTAATGAAATCATATCTTGAATATATCATGATATTTATGACTTATCTACGGAAAAGTTTAAGAATTATTTGACAATGAATAGCTTATAATGATACAAGAATAGCATACTCGGAGGATCGCCGTAACATTTGTCACTTACAATTCGGCTTGTCTGCCCTCTTCTATAAGCTCTTGCTAATAACTCACTAGCACTGTCGTTTTCTTGCAACACCCAACTTCGGCATTAAAGGGCAATCCAATCTCCGTCATAAGATGATTTGTGTGAAAGCAGAAAAATAACTTTCTTATTGCTTGTCCGATTTCGTTCAGACTTTCACAAATCTGCTTCTCTGATTTTTTCTCCCTCTTTCAGAACAACTTGCCATTAAGGTTTGATTTCCCTTTAATGAAAATTAAGTATAAGAGAATTAGCATATATCGTATAGGACCGCGTTCGGCTTGCAGATATGAACTGTCAAAAACTACCATTTGAACGCAAAATCCAAAAAGAACTAACTTTGCGAAGTTTGTTCTTTGTAGATGTATATTCAGCCACGTATGAGACTTTATCTAAACTGAAGCTTGTGCATAATGTGTGTATGACAGGAAGTTTCGCGTTTTCCTCAGCTGTTTGCAAAAGAAACAATTTGAGTGTGATCTTTTGGAATATTTAACGCGTGAGAATATCCTGTTGTAACCTCAAAACTTGAACCACATGACATGACATGAAAAAACAAAGAACAATCCGAACCAACTGTAAACAGCTTTCTAAGTGATACAGTAAAAATAAGTACTTGTGACAATGAAACTATTAGGAGTAAGAATTTCAAAGTTCATTCTCCGGCAACACCAATCTAGCTACCTCATAATGCTGGTATCAGTAAATACAATATATTGTTTATCTATTTAATGACATATTTCTAAAAAAAAATGTGTATGTAAATTGGAGATCAAGTGTACATACCATGATACATGTGTAATCATGTGTGTAATATGTCTCACCGCTATCTATCTATAACTGATTTGTTAATTTTGCTATTTATTTTCAGTTCGATTTTTCGTTTAATTATCTATTAATTCATCTATCTAATGTAGTTATCTATTAATTCATTTAGTTTATTTATATAGTGATCTAATAATGTTTTCTTCTAAAAGCATGCCCAGTAGTCCCATTCAGAGCCACGTGTGCACTCTCACCTTCTAAATTGATATGATCTACAAGTATCAAGTTGCCCTCACCTCTAGGAAATACATAACACAGGTTGATATTAACATAAAGATTACTGTTCTTTACATAATACCAATTATAGTCTGTGCAAGTTATACTGGTACGCCTATATCATGTAGATCACAAAGATGCCAATAACTTTCGAATCGATGCTTCGACATACTCCGGGTCTTATTTATTTCGTCAAAATATAGGTTAGCAGTGGCGGATTCGAGGGGGGGGGGGCACTTCCGGCCAGTGCCCCCCCCTTTTAAAAAGAAAAGTGTACACTGTGCCCCCTCTTTTGAACTGATACTGATAACCTTTTAAATTTTTTTTGTATTGTTGTTGTTGCTTGTCAGAGAATTATGGAGGAAGAGTGGATTTTTTTTTCGAATTTGTGTGCCCCTCCCCCCCCCCCCCTGTACAAAATCCTGGATCCGCCCCTGTAGGTTAGGGTTGCAACTTGTAAGTAAAGTTTGTGGTTAGGTTTAGGTATATAGTGTTTCGTCCATAGTTGAAGTTAAGAATTCGGTTACTGTAGGATATTGACCGCGGAGCAATTTTCGCCGGGAAACTTACAACAACCTTCGAATGTTGTTAATTTCTTAAGGCAGGTCACGTAAAATCGAAGAGCTTCATAAGCTGTGGTGTTAGTTTTAGGAACACCGTGACCAATTCTTAGGCAGGCGGGGAAATTTCGTACAAACTTAAACACATACCGTTTTACGATGTCGGGGGGGGGGGGGGGGGGAGGGGGGAGGGGGGGGGGGGGGGGGTGAGTAGCGCGAAAAGATTTAAGTGATCAACAACGACTTTACTATTTTACTACTTTTAGATATATCATTACGGAAATTTCGAACACATTTATTCAGGTTCAAGCAAAGAAGGGTCGGGAATCATAATTACGTTCGTTACGCCCTTCACTTTTCTTTCTTTTTCGGTAATTCATTAAATTTTCATCCACTTTTAAATTACAACAAAATATGGGAGACGATTTTGAAGACTATCAAAGCCTACTAATCGAAAAGACGAGAACCTATCCCCCCCAAAAAAAAAAACCAAAAAAAAAACAAACACCCTAAAACACAACAAACAAAAAAAAAACAAAAAACAAAAAACAAAACAAACAAAAAAACAAAACAAAACAAAACAAAAAACAAAAAACACCACCACCACCACAACAAAACCTCATAACGGAGCTTACAGCTCTATAAGCGGGGCTCATAGAGTCCTTAATTTGAAAGAATACATGGTGTATAGCCTGAAAACTTACCTAAAACATTTAAAAGATATTGAAACAGGATATACGAACTACATACATATAGATAGAACTGGGTCTAATAACTACCGCACAACCAAACGATGCATTAAGTTCGCGTGTGACATCATTCCAATGATAAATTCTATTATGTGATGGTTTCATACGTGGACAAGTCCAAGCTTCTTTATCCCATACGCTACGACCACCTCTATAAGATTTTTAGTATATCTAATCGTTGCTTTATTAAGTTAACACCCCACTAGAGCTTAGATCAGACCAAATGTGAAGTAAAATGACACATTTGGTGAAATTTAATGTTCTGGGCCCTGTTTCATAAAACTTGTCATCAATGACAAGTTGCAATAACTGTTATAAGCTACTGAAATCCCTGCATCTGATTGGCTGAGAGCAAATTTGTCGGTAAAAATCATCGACAAGACACTTAATGAAACGCCCCCAGAACTATACAATACTTGGTAAAGTATGGGACAGGCGGAACAAATTCCTTGGACTCGCCCAGGTACTCATAGATAAATTTGAGCTTTGAGTTCCACCTTGTATTTTGTTCATAATCTACTTCCCCGTTTAGTGGTATTTTATGACCTCCATTATAGTCTTAATTATACGACCCTTTTCTACATTCCCCAAGTATTTCGCACATATCTCTTTTTATACGGTATTTGTTTGATTCGATAAGGGTTTTATAATCCTGTAAAGACGATTAAAACGAAGGGGATCTTCAGGAACGATATCAAAGGTAATTGTGAGTGACGACGCGTATACCTCAATCACACCGCCAAAAACACTCCAAAACGATAACAAAACCGGCCGATCCTTCGCCATTCGGTAAAATGCAAATTTTTCGTTCGGTCTATCGTTGCTATTGTGTCGGTCTGATCGGTGTGATTGGGGTGTTACATTTGTGAATAATGGGATTGTACATGTACACTCTAGCAACAATCTAGTCAAATATGACTACAATCTAGTCATATTTGACTAGAATAACTATTCCAACGGGCACCTGCACTGTTCTAGTCAAGACTACCAGCTTCAGATTTGAAGTATGGAATCCTAGTCAGAATGACTAGAATCTGATTAAGAACTGTTACCAGGCGATCTGGTAAAAAAAAAAAAAAAAAAAAAAAAAAACTGACTAAAATTTTTTTTTAATTATTTATTTTTTATTGTAGAGTGTATCGTTTACTATTGTGATGTATTCAGATTTATACATTTACACACTATTATATCTTGTTTCAAACCGGTTGCTTATCTGGACAGAGTAAATCAAACCATTTCGCATGTAAGTTTTCATGAGTCTTTCAAAAGATTATGTTGACAAATAAATTTATATGAATAACAAATATTCACGTATGAAATTTTTGATATATATTCTTCGTAAAGCCCCTTCATACGTCTAAACGAAAGAGCCTTTGACACACCGGGAATGTCTGTCCGACCAAGGAGTTATGTAATAACTCCTTGGTCCGACATAGCAACAATTGATATATACAAGCCTATCATAACCCTGACATTGCTTTCAGTCATAAAATGCGAACTGAATTCCCATCGCAGCACTGGGAAGAAACATTGATACATTACTAAACTTGTATATATACCCCCTCCCAAGCATATTTTCAATGCGATTAAACCTGGTGTATAGACCCTTAATTGCAGAAGTTGATGTTTGCTCGATTCTATAATTATATTTTTGGTCAACAGAGGATTTAACGATTGATACGTAAAACTATATTTATAGTTTTTAATCTCTTAAAGAGATTTGCTGCATATGAACCGATAAATGCAGTTAGTATTAAAAGATTACAAAGATAATAGTATAACATTATTTTTAGCCCACTGTAATGCATTGATATTTACAAAGAAGGAACAGTAATAAACCATAACACGTTTTCTTTTGTCCAAATGGACAACCAGAAAAAAGAAGAGATTTAAAGAAAATCCTTGACGGAAAATGCGAAGTACGTTCTGAAAACTGCTATTCAACCATCGACCTACTGCTATGGGAAAATGTTTAGACTATGAAAATATTCGACGCAAGTGTTTGGTTGAAATTAAATATATGCACGATTCAACCATTTCCATTTTCTCCCAAAAAGGTGACTGATGACAGGATCATTGTAATATTTTGATCGCAAAGATGCAATAGGTTAACAGTCTACATTTACATGATTTAGAGCATTGTATATCACTATACAAACACGCACGGAGGCACTAAGCGACAAACAGTCACTTATATAGCAACAATAAAACAATGTGTCTTAGTCAGACGAAAATGGTCACATTATTTTTCGAACAGATCATTAATGGAATGCAACATGTGATTAGATTTTTGAAAGTACTGAAACAAATCAATTCTGTGACCATGTTATTGAAACAGTATAACTCCGTCGCGCGTCGTCCGAGGACGATTCGACGGTTTGGCGACAATTGCACGTCAGATCAGGGGCGGATCCATGATTTTGTAAAAGAGGGGGCACAGAGCCGGAAAAGTACACAATTAAGTGGGCAATTTTTTTCATTGTGTACTTAAAGTATGCCAGTTGGGTTTCAAAAGACGGGGCACGGGCCGGTTTCCCCCTATGTAGATCCGCCACTGCGTCAGATAATATCTAAAAGAAACCAAATAACTCAAACCCTAGAAATAACACTATACCTTGCCCTAACCCTACCCCAGGGTGGATCGAGGGGGGGGGGGGTGTGCCTCCCCTGGCCAAAATGGCACCCCAAAACGCTGACCTTTTTTGTTGTTGTTGCTTGTCAGAGAATTTTGGAGTAAAAAAGACACCCCAAAATGTTGACAACAATTTTTTGTTACTTGTCAACAAATTTATGAATATTGCCCCCCCCCCCCTCTCTCTGACAAAATCCTGGATCTGCCACTGCCTATGGACCTACTAGAGTAGGTAGGTCCATGCACTACCCTACCAGTATATCTCGGACGAAATGGAACCCGGAGCAATCGTCTTCAGAACACGTGTCGGATCACCGGTTCGAGACCCATGCTCGGGAGGACCTTAAACCTTAACTTCCTACATTTTGATAAAGGATTTTCAGTACACTGATGCATATATATTACTTTGCCTTTGAACTGCGATTCTGTTTTCATAAAACCTTGAGATTTACGTTGTGAACTTTATATTCTTCAAATAGATCCCATGACGTTTAAAACTTTCGACTATGTCGTCAGATGTGTGTCACAAAATCCATTTTCCTCATATCAATTTCTCGTTACAAAGGATTAAAGGTTTTGATTGCTCGTTACAAAGGACTGAATCAATTCACGTCCCATCAAAATCATTAAAAAGGGTAATCATGCATTCACATTTAACATACGCACCCTGGTGGTTAGGGCACCCCGATATTACGTAATTCTTTTGCACCCTAGTTACTGAGTAATTACACCTCTTTCCGGGTAACAGAGAGGCTCGATATGAAGTGCTTCAGATGGATACCAATGGAGGACAACGAGCGGAACACTTAATTATCTGTGTACTTTTGCCTTTCCAAAAGATGCTCGCAAAGCACTTGAGGGGAATTCGAAAAGCATGACAGGAACTGGGTATTTAGCGCGTTTAATCGTTGTACAAGTAGGTCCAATATTGTCAGCTATTCCGGTTCCTTGTCTTCAAAGTTAATACACGTATCACCTTAAATAATTAAGCAGCAGACGCATATTCGTGATTACCTTAAAGGAATGGGAGGCGGAGGTGGAGGACAATGGAAAATTACGAAAATCTATCATCCTTCGGAAGCCTAAAGCCAAGATAAAAAACTTAAAAAAAAAAATCTTAAAAAGGGGGATTCTGCCATATCCCATGTGTGGCAAACAGGATTCAAGAACCTGTTAATGTAAAATGGTTTACTTAGAACCAGCAAAAGACAAACTAAATTCCCAAATCGAGTACTAATAGTATTCAAACGGGAGGGGGGGGGGGGGGGTCTGCTGACTTCACCCTATCCTGGATAAGCCACTAGTGCGCATTATCAAATTTTTGCTAGAAAGAGATTATTAAGACCTTGTTTTGTAAATTCTCAAAATGAGACTTGAAAAAAGCAGAACATTTCATCTTGGATAAGAAGAAATCAATGTACAGCAAACTGTTGTTTTAAAGTGAAAGTTGAGTACTGAAAAGGCGAAAAATAATTTGTGAGCTTTCTCATTCCTTTTATGCCAGTTTGGAAGAAGATCATAGTAGAAATGTCCCCTGCAGAGGATTGCTCTTCAAATGCCCTATAATCGAAATATGACAAGAAATGGCTGAAGTGTTCGGGCCGAACATTCATGCCATATGTGTGTGCATGCAGGCCCATATATTTTTTGAAGTGATTGTGCTTTTCAGCGAGATTGGGCCAATGGTGATTCGAAAACCTTACAGTATACATCATTCCTGTGTAGACATGATAAAGCTTTCCAAAATGCTTTGAGACAGTTTATTCCACAATTTTATCTCACAACCAAAACTCAACTTTATCTTTAAGCGATTGTGTTATGCTATTCCGGAATATAAACAAATCACCGTGTAAGAACGCCGGTACAATTCATTATGACTTGAAAATATGAACAGCTGAACAATGAAACTAGTTTGGTAAATCTTCTTTTCATTCACAATGGAACCCGATTCAGCGGTTACATATCCTTTTTCCGAAGGTTTGTTTACTCCGAAGGTTCGTTACCATGGTTACTCCGAAGGATCATCCGTAAGGTTTGTAATTCCGAAAATGAAAAGGATGAAATGGGGCTCATAATTAAGAAATTGAGATGAACCCTTTTTCATTTTCCGAACTATGAACCCCTTGGTATGGAAAACTTTGTGTTTCGAAATCATGAACCTTCGGCAAAAAAAGAACCTTGGAAAAAACGATGGACCCCCCCACCGATTCAGCATAATTGTGCTTTACTAGTATAGTAAAGGGAAAGAGGAATAAATCCATTCATTCCGTTTATTCCATTCATTTTATGAAAGAGAGAGAGAGAGAGAGAGAGAGAGAGAGAGAGAGAGAGAGAGAGAGAGAAGAGAGAGAGAGAAAGAGAGAGAGAGAAAGAGAGAGAGAGAGAGAGGGGGGGGGGAGGGAGGGAGGTGGGGGTGATCATTCTCTATTCATTTCTTGCCAAAAAAATGACCCCCCCCCCCAAAAAAAAAAAATGAGCATGGAAATTCATTTAAAAATTTCGAAATCGAAAACTAAAACTAAGTCTTGCTGCAGACAGGATGTACAGATTATGCTAACAATAACTGTGCTACCTCAAGTTAAAAGTAGACAATGCATCAGTCTGAGATTCAATATCCACATTTCACTGTAATTTGGTCACGACTATTTGCGACACAATAGCTATGGAAACGCATTTTAAGACACGTAAATATTTGACAGCTAAGACCAAATAAAAATATTTCATTTTCAATTGATATACAGTCGTAAGCATTCCTCTAAATTCGATATTATTATAATATCATCGGATTACGTCAACAGTGATATGTATCCATGGGAACGCATTAAAAAAATATATATTTGGTCCCGCAAAATTATTACCAAATCATCCATGCCAGGTACACATTATCAAGCTATTTTTATACGCAGTTTGGAAACAACCACACATCGTTTATTTAAACCTTGAAGTTTGCAAATAATGTTTTCAAACCACATAGACACAGTGCATGGGATAGAAAATCCAGATAACAGACAATAACGCTGTAAACTTCCTAGGAAATAGCTGAACGTTTTCACGGTGCAAATTTATCTTTTTAAACTCTCTGGCCGGATAACAATATTGTACCTATACAATGAATTATAAAAGGCCAATTTAGCAAAGGTTCTGACTCCGGCTTTTAATACAGATGTAGAGATTCTTTTTAAGATGGGCATGTGAATTTGTATATACTTAATGTGTATGTATATTTTATGCGTAAAATGATAACAAACAAAACCTTTCGAGCCAAGGCTGGGTCTACACAGAATCCTTCATATCCTGAAAAAAAAACGAGAACACAAAGTTTTAAGGCACATTCTTACCAATGGCTGATCCATGATTTTTTGACCGGATAGAGGCACATGTTTTTCCAAAAAAAAAAAAAAAAAATCGATGACACCCCCCCCCCCCCCCCCCCCGAAGAAAAAATAAAGAAAAGGTATGGGGTCACACGAGTTCAAGTTAACACAGGTCTTAACTCTAGTGTGTATTGTACGACAGAATTTGTTTCGTGTACAGGTACATGTAGGTGGTGGTGGTGGTGGGGGGGGGGGGGGGGGGGGGGAGACGTGCCTTCCCTAGGCCTGTGCCCCACTCGAATCCTCCATTGATTTAAATGTTCAAATTATTATCGTTGCCAGTTTCTTTTTACATTTCTGTGTATCAGCCGTAACAGTTCAAACGAAAATGCGAGGACAAGCAAGACGAAAAATTCCTAAAAGATCTACCACTTTTGTATATTCATGCCGGCTCGTAATCATGGTAATACCTTCCTTGATCAAAGTTCTAGCTATAAAAACTTTTGTTTCTTTTGTGCTTTCGTGTTTAGCTTAGGTCTCGGCTGCAATGGGTAAAAAGCCGATTTATCAACATTGTCATGCTTGTAACAATGCCTGAAGGCTAACGACTTTATATTCGACATTGTAAGATAATGTAGTTTTGTGATAAGCGAAAAAAAGAGGCACATTTCCCGGACTTGTTATGCACATGTTTAGTGCTGGGGAGCGTTTCACCAAGCGTTTTGTCAGTGATTTGTACCGACAGCTGTTATAAGCTACTGAAATCCTTGCATCTGATTGGCTGAGGGCACATTTGTCATTAAAAATCACCAACAAAACGCTTGATGAAACGCTCCCCTGTACAACACCGATTACAAGGGTATCGAGTATAATATAAGCTGTTTCTTATATAGCGCCTTACCATGCAGTTACAACGTAACCGAACAAAGCGCTTACAGCATATAGGCCTACAAGTAAAAGTAAAAACAATGTTCCATCGTTCCGTGACAACGATGAAGAATACGTAATACAGTAGCAACGAAATAAGAGTAGGATTTTTTCTGCAAATATGCCCTCATGTTAAAAAGGTATAACTGAAAATAATTCACGCTACTGGGTAATTGCGACCCACTCCCAACATGCCCAATATGGGAATTAGCTGTGTATGATTAAATGTTAATGCTTCTGACTTGTCCATGGACGCAAACTCCATGGTTTGTCCCGCCCTTTTTCGAAAATGGATAACGCCCAGGCCTAAAAAACACAGTTCAACATATAATTATGCCTGCCGGCGCGTTATATATGCACTTTGTCATGCAGTTCTATTCAAGAAATATTTAATTGTTTTCAGCTTTATCTCATTTTTGAACATCATAACCGAAACTTGCAGATACGAAATTCCAAACTATTTTGTCCCACACGTTATCTGCACGTGATATCAGATAACATTTTAACTAGAGCTTGATGATCAAATGATACTTTGGGTGTAGTACGTTCATAATACCATAATACTTAGTTGATAACGTATGAAACACCAAGTTATAAAATACTTTGGACATGCCCAGACACTTTCCATGATGTATATTTTTTTCTTGGTATGTGAGAGATATTTGGACATTTTTTTTTTTTGGACATTGTTCAAGGCAACAACTCGGCCCTTATGCTCTCGTGTCGTATAACATCCCTTTCCCACCTGTTTATTTAGTATCATGGCTGCCTTGATACTCAGCAAAGTTTCGCCCGCAAGGAGGGACGTCGCCACAACATTTTGAAGAGGAGGGGGTGTCCGACCAAATACATATACATAAGGCTGAGAAACAAACCGCTAACATGCAAAAGAAAACGCCATCGAATCTAAAACGAAAAGACCCAGATCCGGTTTCCATAATTATATCTAGGACTACTGCCTTATAACTGTATTATAACAAAACGATGACAGCGATTTTTTTTTTAGGCCTAAACATTTTCACTAGGCTGCACACATGCATAGAAGAAAGAAAATGTAGCTTTGGGATTATAGACCGAGTTTTCGTCACCTCTAACTTTGCAATCTATATTGTTAAGTCAGACAATCAAATCAATCGCTTCTCCGCAATCAATTGTTATAAAGCTAAACAAAGACTAGCAGGGTACACAAATAGGGGTCTACTCGTATCGGTGCACATGCTTATGAACTGTCCCAGAAAGGATGTCCTCTGATCAAGGAGTTACATGTATCTGTGTTTTTTGCTCTGATTTAAAAAAAAACAACAAGTCAAAGCGTCAATGTTTCTTTGGTATAAAAATCTCCTTCGCATAAAGTGTTTTCGCAAGTCCAATATTATAATGGTTGCTAATACCCTGCGTATACATGCATGACATTATTCTATATTATTTATTTATTATGGAAACAAAAGAGAAACCAGACCCGCATTACCCTGCAGTATGAATCGCATCATTGATCGTTAAAATAAATTGGCATGTCACTTCTGCCCAGCGCCCGTGACAATAATTATCGAAAAGGCTAAGCAGAAACTATTACAGACTGTCAGACAATAACAATCCTATATAGGCCCAATATCTCCAATAACCTCGCATAAGTGTGAGTGGTACATGCCTATAAGTCTACATAATTGTTTGATCTTCCCCTTTCCTCTCACCTCTCTCTCTCTCTCCTCTTTCGTATACCCCCGATGATTCTCCCTGTATAACAGTACGTTTGTAAATCAATCTCCCATTTAGCATGTATATATCCTCTCTTTTTCGCTCTTTCTCTCTGTCCGTCTGTCTGTCTGTCTGTCTGTCGAGATCCTCTTTGTTTGTCTGTCTCTCTTTCTATCTCTCTTTCTCTCCACGCATATACATGTAGGCCTATTCACTTTAAATATGTCAATTCAAATTGCATTTCAATTCAAAAGTTTCATTTTTGTCTTTAACATGGCATAGGTTCATTATAGGCCACTCACACATAATTCTATGCGAGGTTATTGGAGATAATATAGGCATATGATTAAAGGCCTGCCACATGATGATAAGGCTTATTTTTCTACATTCAACAAGATATATATAACGCTTGATTTGATAGCGTCCTTTCAACAAATTAAGCAACAAGGAATAACAGCATAAATGAAGACTTACATTCCTACCTGCTTATCTTGTTCCTGAGACAACATGAACTATATTCCAATCTTTCACGGCAACCAGAATGTGATAGCTAAAAAACCTAGAGAAAGAATTGCGAAGAAAAACCAAGTATATCGAGTATATCGTTGAAGGATGGCTCATGTTATTAACACGAATAATGGTGATCAACCGGCAGCTGAAATATCGTCTGTCTCACGATTATGACAGATCACTTCAATGAAGCAGGAAGCAGGAGCTCTCATCGTATCAACACTTCGCTCGCTACCTGGGCCCGTTCTAGACCCAATAAATTGACATGAAAAGTGTGCGGTAGGCCGGATAATAATTTGTGCTCTTCCTGATCCAGCGCATGCGACAGTCGACATAGTCTAGTTCTGGACGTTTGTAATTATTTTGTCCGTAAAACCCCATGTACGTGCACCCAGCGTATAACCAGGGAGGTGGAAGGGAGACGGCGCGAAGTCCTCTGATTCACTCTCCCAAACATGAGAGTGAATCAGAGGATTTCGCGCCGTCTCCCTTCCACCTCCCTGGTTATACGCTTGGTGCACGTACATGAGGTTTTACGGACAAAATAATTACAAACGTCCAGAACTAGACTACAGTCGACACGGTCGGTTCGCATTGTAAAGTATACACAATTGGCAAACATTTGCGTCCACCTGGTATGAGTTAGCCGATTAATAAAACAAACAGCATTGTCATTGATACAAAGCCCGAGTGGTTTAAGAGAGATGACTTGAGTAGTATGGATTGGCATTTTACTTGTGGTGTAGCGTCAGAGTCATAGGGTCACTTGCCCCCTTCCAAGAAAATTGGGAAAAGGAGAGGGAATTAAAAGAAAGAAGAAAATAAAGTGAAAAAAAGTTCCCGTCCGCCGTTCGCATCTTCCCCGCTTCTTCGCTTGGCCACCTAGTATATAGTTGCCCCGCCCCCTAAAATACCTGAATGTGGACCGGTCACGCTTTGCCACTGGACGTTACAGGTGTCACATGATTCTTCTTGTTAGACTAGAGAAAATATAAGACTATGCGATCACCAACCTGAAATGAACCCCCCTCCCCTATAAAGTATATGTCCTCATACGATAATTAATCAGAACGTGTTCAAACTTTTTTTTTTTTTGGGGGGGGGGGGGGAATGACCCCCTACGATTTTCCAATTATGCCCCCAAACCTGACAACCTTTTTACAGTTTCCTTTTTGTAGCTTTGCTTGTCAGAGATTTTGCACACATGGCGCTTCAGAAATAGGTGAAAACCCACTGTTTAATCGCATATCTGAGATTTTTGAGACCTACGCCCCCCCCCCCCCTCAAGAAACCTCGGGTCCCATTCCTAAGTGAAACACCACTCTTAGCCATGAACCGACTTCTGTAGTTCGTGCAGAGAAGCAAATTCTTCAGTCCAAAAGAGAGCTAGTCTAATACCGTCCCCCACCCCCTTGCTATGCATTGTGGCAAAAACAGGAACAGCGATGTCATTTAATATCTCCAAAATAACAATAATTCAAGGAATAAGTTTCTTTTGTGCAACCTCCGCGTGCACATTTTAAGTTTTGTGAAAAAACCCCGTCGTATAATGGATCAAGAAGACATACAAAGAACTACTGTAGTGTATGATCGGGTAGATTGTATTGTGGATGGGTGTGCATTTTTGTCGCATGAGAACAGAGAATATAGGATGTAATCTTTGATCTGACAAAATAATGTGACTTTTCCATTCATTTGTTAACGAATTTGAATGGGCTGCCTACAAGAGAGGGAAGGAGAAAGAGAGAAAGAAAGAGAGAGAGAGAGAGACAGAGAGACAGATAGAGAAAGGGGGGGGGGGAGAGAGAGAGAGAAATGCAGACAGCTAGACGAGGTAAAGGAAGGGAAAGGGTGAAAAGGCAAGGGGTAGAAATAGGGATGGAGAGAGAGAGAGAGAGAGAGAGAGAGAGAGAGAGAGAGAAAGAGAGAGACACACATTGTCTAAGTAAAGCAAAATCAAGGCAAGAGAGAGAGAGAGAGAGAGAGAGAGAGAGAGAGAGAGAGAGAGAGAGAGAGAGGTGTATTTGGATAGTACATGTAGGTCTATTCAAGTGAATTTCCCGTTTTAAGAACCGCGAAAGAATGCAGAAACACAATCATGACAATGGATTAAGCAATTTAAAATGGTTCTCTGTACACAAAAGGGGATGTACCTACATGTAAACTACTAAGTACATTATACCTTGAGTTAATGAAGTAGGGGCCTATTTACATGTTTAATAAAAGCGTGTGCAACAAATTCCACATAAAGTGGAATTCTAGTTTAAGGAAAAATACCCCACACACCCATACAACTGAATGAAAATGAGTTTGGGCCACTGAACTCTATGACATAGAGTAGAGTTCAGTGGTTTGGGCGAGTCTTTTTTTTTTTAAATCCCCAAATTTTGGTCACTATCATTCAACGCGATAGACTGATACTCGTGTTCAAATAATACTGTGAAATACATTGTATATTGTATTGTGATGCAATAATTGTGCCACGAATCCTGAAAGGGATCACGAACCTGGTATATATCACATGTTCTTTTATTTGAAATAAGACTTACTAAAAAAACATCTAGTGGTCAAGAAGTTAGTTGCATAAATGTAAAGAATATTTGAATTTTAGGGTCCCTCGTCATTATGAGACTAAACCTAAACAAAAATGATTTTGATCCCACATAATGTTTGGATATGAGTATCTAAATGTTTCATTATAAATCTGATTAATGTAGCTACGCTATGCAAAGAGAACAAAAAATGTATATAAATTAATTAAAAATATTTAATCTACATACAATTTACCTCAACAAAACCACTTTGGGCAAAATAGGGTGTGGTTTTATGGTCATTATCAATATCAATGTTGAACAGAGCATGACAAATATTGACGTCATTTTCATTGGTAATCAGGGCAAATCGCCATTGTGTGGTTTGTTTGCGGCCAACCGATCCACGTAAAGTAGTTATTTGTTTGTTAAATATATATATATATATATATATATATATTTGGGGGGGGGAATGCAATGTGGTCCTGCTCACTGTTGGATATAGACAATTTCGAAGAGTCGTTAACTTGAAGAAAGCTGTGTGGCTAGGTGCGGATGTGACACCTCCATCCAAACTTTGTCACTTTTTAATAGAGCCCCGTCGTGGCCAATCGTAAAAATTGAAGATTCCTCCCCCCCCCCATCCCCCATTTGATAAAATTTTTGCCTACCTTGTCCACAAATTTGGCCAGAAACCCCCAAATAATGGTCTAGAGACTCCCTTACTTGAAATCTAGTTCTGACAGAACTCCATGTGTGAGGTAATAAAATAAAATTGTTTAAACATCTCTATTCATCTATCTGCTCGAAGCTGTCATATCACTCTCTTCCACGACTTATTCATACATCGCTTTCTATTTCTCTCTTGTTTCTTCTCTAATCATCTCTCCCAGCTCCAATACCGTAACTGTTCTTTCAGTCAAGCCTCAGTCTGATTAATTTCTCCGATTCCTCTTTCCCATTCGACCCCGTTTTTTAAAAACAATTGATCTCCAATTGACTTTTTAAAAATCAATTTGAGTAAAACCCTCTTTTTCTCTCAGCTTTTACCCTTTGTCTTGTTACACATTTTGTTTACATCAGGGCCTCGTTTCATAAAACTTGTTATCAGTAAAAACTGCCACATTTCTATGACAAATGTGCTCTCAGCCAATCAGATGCAAGGATTTCAGTAGCTTATAACAGTTATTGCAACTCGTTATTAACAAGTTTTATGAAACAGGGCCTTTATCTCTTTCAATCAATCAAGCCCCCATTTGTTTTCTCTATTTTCCTCATCATCCTTCCCTCTGTGGTCACTCATTCTTTTCTTCTTCCCCTGTCTCTCCATCCCATCTCTCCTCCCCTCTCGCTTTCTTTCCCTCTCTCTCATTTACTCATTCTTTGTCTCCATTCTCTCCCTGTCCACCCCTCCTTTCAATTTATCTTCCATCTAATTTAAAGGGATTCGGTAACTTTGTGGAGGTTTGATTTAATAAATTGTTGAATTTTGTTATCTGTCTTGTATAATGATGTTCAGAAGGATAAATAAATAGCCAGGCATAGAAAGGTTTTCAAATATATAATGCTATTATTAAGATATCTATGACTGCATACTTCCATTTACGAAAGCGTATGGCCATACGCTTTAGTCCAACACTGAGTCTGTGAGGGAAAATGAGTCTGGCATTTCCGGTCACTTGCATATGTTTACTTTTGTGAAGCACTTAATGATTTTGAAGTGCTTTTTTTTTTCCTGGGCTTCACTTCTATACCATGTTACATACATGTACACTGATAGCATGTAAGGCCAGGCAGCTCAGATTTTATCAAGCCTCTACAAAGTTACCAAATCACTTTAAAGAAAAGTTAAACTGTAAAAAAGAACAAAACAATACTATAAAAATCACAATTTTTTTGGAATATATTAAGTTTTCACCAAGGATAGGGAGATACAGTTTTCATTCTTCCCTTAGAATGGAATTGTGAAAATACATGTAGAAGAAAAATCTTCAAAATTTTTATTCAATTACTGCAATAACAACAAAATAGTTCACCAAAAGCATAGCATAAGATGTAAATGTGTACCATAAGATGTAAACAAAATGTATAACATAAGATAGAAAAATAGCACAAAATGTCATTGAGATAATGGTTATATATATAGAAAATGATGCTTCTTAGGCTATATAAGACGATATATTTCTTTAACATAAAGCATTGTTAATTATTGCTTTTGATCATACCCCAAAGCTATGAATTATGAATTATAAATGTGCGTTTTCATATCAAAATGTGTATGATGAACAAAATATTTCTAGTCCAATTTGTTATGCTACTATTTTGTCTGCTTTTGACAAACATATTGCTTGATTTTCTCCTCTATAACCTTCAGCTACATCATGACCTTTTGTAGTTGCTCTTTGAACAAAACTTGCTCACAGAATATTGGAAGAGATATCATATTTTCATTTCTCATCTTATTTTCCTTTGTTCAGAACTGTCTATGTCATGCATAAAAACCAACATCATCAATTGAAAATCGCAGTTTTATAGTCAGTACTATTTAAAATTGACTTGTTTAATTACAAATCTCACACAAAATTTCACGACGTATCTGGAAGCCTTAGCATCTCATAAAATAAGCCATCTACAATAAAAATTTGAACATTATTTAAACTGAATACTTTGAGAGTCTTTTGAAGATCTTTCATGCCCTTATTTATTTTTAAACTTTTAAACAACATAAAGATGTTGAAAATTCAGTCCAAAAAGATTATGGGGAGCAAGAATATACAAGTGACTATTTTATCTAATAGTACAAAATTTTCTTTGAAATAACTCTTCTAGTTATGATGCTATTAATGATTTAAGAGTTATGTTTTAATGATATGAATGAAATTCCTATTATTCTTATTGAAAATCTACATTATTTAATCAAATGTTCGTCATTTTTCTTAAATATTTTAGGGACGTATCTTTAAAAAATTCTTAGAAAAAATTAATAAACATGTTCATGACAATGTCAAAATGTAATAGAATTTCAAAAAATTTACCATTTCAATTATTCTACAAGCTAACAAAGTCCAAAATTTTTTATTTTGCTTGTCAAATAAGGCCAGAATGTAAATTCAATAGAATGAATGTTTGAAAGTTATTGCACAACCAAGACATGTTGATGTTTGAAGGCAATATGGGCCGATATTGGCTGTATTAATATAGTGAAAAACATCAAGTCACTCTACATTATTACAGTTGGCTATCCTGGTAGCACCTATATTATTGGATGACTGGCCTACAGCATTTTCCTTTCAAAAGGATGTATAAACACTAATACCATTGCAATTCAATATATATCAATCTACCTATAAATATTCCCAATATTGCAGGTTAAACAGTGTGTTTCTTAAAAAAAAAAAAAAACCCAAATTTCTCCAGCAACATCTCGTAAAATACACGTAACTAGATTTATTGTAATACATCGTATAAAAGGAAATTTTACCCCCTTTTATAGGATATCACATTTGTGATGATAGAGCCTGGGATGACTGAACTAAAGCAATTTAAAAACAGCCATGTAAAAACTGATTTGCGCAGGAGAGTGGGAACTATTCATCAATGCAATGATTGGCCATTCATAGAACCTCACTCGGCTTTCAGCTTTCTCTTCCTTTTTGTCTTGACTCAAGCACATACCTGCATGGGCAGACAGTAGGACCATCTGGAAGGACATAGGGACTAATTTTGTCTACTCATTTCTCCCTCAATTTTGCATGCATGTTGAGAGATGACAAAGGAACATCATAAAATATTACTTATACTTGCTTTGTATCTTTATCATTTGTTTAGTTTCTTTGCGTTGTACTTAAATTACAAAATGCATTACTTCTGTGCGCAAAGCACCTTTGACATCACTCACTTCAAGCCTTTCAAATTCATTCATGCATGACAATATCATAACATATTTGGTATTGTATGAAAGAGGATGAATAATAAAATGAATCAGGACATCATAATTTTTCTAGTAATTCATTCAAAAATTTGGGTTTTCTTTTTTAAGAAACACACTGTATAACAGTTTTCAATCATATACATAATTATTTACACTGATTGGGTGGTATAAACCAAAGTTTCAACCACAAATGACAATCTTCCTTACATGGAGAGGTCCAATTTTGTGCATTTTCAAATAATAACTCCCAAAGTGATGGATGTGCTTCATGAATAACTTTTGTTTCCCCTTAAAATAGTAACAAAGAAACCCTAAAAACCTGTTCTACCTGAGTACCATGGAATGCCATGTTGGTGCATAAGTGAATAACGATTACATAACTTTCATGAGCACTTATCCATACAAATGACCTTTGCCTGCGCAGGAGCAAATTGTACCTCTGAACTGGCTTATTTCATGGTTCGTGGTTCAAAGCCCTGGCACTAAGGTCCTTTGGCAAGAATCATTAACCTATATTTGCCACTCTCCAACAAGGGTAGGAAAATGAGCACCAGTAGGAAACAAAATTCCTTGAATGTTTGAGTACCCTTGTCACGTTAGCTCGACTAAATCCTGGGTAATAACATGATACTTTGCATAAAAGTGTACCAATCAACTGAAAAAAATAACCTGTGCACAGCTAGAAAGTATAAAATCAGTATCAAAGAACTTTATCTGGCATTCTATAGGTCAACAGAAAGGAGTATGAAGGAAATAAAGGAAAGTATAAAGGTGCGCGCATGGAACCCAACCCCGAGTTGGATTCCCTGCGAGCCATTTTGGCTAGTGCATACGGATGTGTCAATTAGTCAACTCACGAGTTGCTTTTATGCTTACAGTGAGTGTAATTAAACTTGCAATATCTCTTTATAGAAGTAATATTTGAAACCCGTATTTTTAATAAAGTATAACGACATGGAACCTGTAACATACAGAGCAAAATATTTTTTGGTGATTGGTACCCTTTAAGCATAGAAGAGTATACATGTACTTGTATAAATGCATATATTTATATTATTTTTATTCTTATAAGCAGAACTGAAGATTACAAATAGACTTTTAAAAATATAATCTCTTTGACCTGACAAGTACTGTCCTTTGACGATATCCTCAAGTTCTTCTTAGCTGTCTTCAACCATTGGCTTTGCCTGCCTTGCCTTCAGTTTCTTCCAGTACTTGGCGACCTCCACTCCTTCCCACGTCCGACTGATCCCTGGCGGGAGGAATCTGCAAATAAAAGCCAAAATCACTTTAAGCACCATCATTATTACTATCATTAATTTTCATTCTATTGGCAGCAATACAACATACATACAATATACTAGGGTTCTACAACTTTAGTTGCACAAGCTGACCTGCCTGGGTTTGGACATGGCCACACTGAATAGGGTAACCTTAATCTACACGATTTCCTAGGTGATTCATTAAAAACAAAATTTGTGCGGTACAGAAATTAAGGAGACACATCACCACCAGTGACCAGTCCTTTAAAAAGGTGTGATTGATTCATATCGATTGCGACTAGATATCAATTGCAACTCTGTATGAAAGAGATAGGAATTCGTAAGTTCCGATTGATCAGAGGGCATGCGATTAATTCAGATCAATCACAAGTCTTTATAAGACAGGGCCCAGAAGTCCCTATTTTTATGTACCTCCTGCCTGTAAGTCGCACAGTTCAAGAATGAGGGGCCATTGGGAACATGTGAGTATACCTTAGCCCTACTGGCATCAGACAATATGAATATCAATGAGTGCCCTACATAACATGGGCATGTCTCCTAGACTACAGATTTAAGTGCAAACAGAGTAGAAAGATTCTTCATTCAAAAATCAATGGAAATCTGACATTACTATTACTGATAATACCACATTCTTGAAGAGCGTATATCGCATATTTATCAATGTCTCTATGTGGTTCGGAGGAGCTTTGGATTATTACCCCTGCTCAGCCTAGATGCCAAAATGAATGTGCTGAAGCTTCAAGGAAGCAATTCCTACTGGTACCAATTGTGACCAGGCACCACAAAGAAAACCACCAAAAAGTCGCGCTGTGTGATTTTCAGTTACAGCTCAAAGGAATTTTGAGTTGGCACGGTCAAATTTTAGTTTTTTGTATTTCCTGAAAGAATACACTTTCATCTAGGTAATTTCAAAATTTGGAAGCACCAAGCAATCTTAAAGTGGTATTTTTGACAGATTTTAGTAGACATATATTTGTCTTCTGTGGGTTTTGTTGTATTAGTCTTCCTTTTTTATGACCCTGAATACCTGTCTCACTTTGATCTTCCATAACTTTAGAACACAAAAAGTTCTTGTATTGATATTTGTCCAACATAACGAGCAGGATGTGCTTAATTAGTATGCCAAGTTTTAGGACAGTCTGATAATCCCTTCATAGAAATTTATATCGAGTTATAATCCTCCTTTTGTCACCTTTGCACAATATCTCGTGAGTCAGAGCACTTCAGTAGACTGCAAACTTTAAATCCCCTTTTCTCACAAGTAACATTCTGTGGGACTGGGCATTCTACTCTTTGTTCAGTGGGTTAGGAACATCCAATGCCAATGAGTTATATATCATTTTAAAGCTGAGAATCTCCCCTTTCAGAATCAGACCTTAACTAAAAATTCATATCTGGAGACTTTTTGGTGGTTTTGTGGTGCCTGGTCACAATTTACTTCACCTGGGTCGAGTGTGGCAAATGAAGATTAATGTACTGCCAAAGGACGTTAGTTCTGTAGCAGGGATACCCTGAAGAAAATAATATTTGAAATCTAACATATAACGTAACATAAAACGTCTAAAAGTGTTTAATAATCCTAAAGGCATTTGTGACAATAGACCTGTCTACTAATTTTATGCATACTTCTTCAACAAAAGTTTCTCTTGACGACTCAAAAGCTTGCCTTAGTAAATGGTTCTATTGTTCATACTTACTCCTTTTGAATGTGCTTCAAGACGTTCTCCTCTGTTTTATTGAGTTTTTTGTGGACAACATCTAGATTGCGCTCCACAAAAGATGGTCTGTTTTCAAAAGAGAAAAAGATAAAATTTAGCTCAACAGAAATGCATCTGCAACAAGTGACTAACTTATTATTTCATGAACCAGTGTCAATAATTTGTAAACCAGGGCTAAACACTACCAGGCATCCAGTGCTCATGAGCCCTCCAATTCTGAATGCAGACACCCACAATTCTGAAATGTTAACAGAACAAACAGAGGGGTCCATGTATGCAGAACCTAAAAATTTCAGTCCGGACCCAATGTGAAAATAAAAATGGTTTAGAGCCCTATACAGAAAGCTTTTACCAAGTGAAAAGAACTGGATATATCTATTATGTAAATGTTTAATGTAAAATCTTGACATAAATGGCCTTTTCAAAACAAAATCTACATTTTTCTCCAAAACATTTAATGCTACCAAATGCTATTTCTTAGATATATTGATTGCTTGATGCATACTTTAAACGTAGATATAAATTTCACACAACATAAATATCTTCTAATGGGGTAATGTGAGATTATACATAAGCTCATCCATTTATCACACATCTAGCTTGTATTCATAAAGGTGGAAAAATAAAACCTGGCTAAAAAGAGGCTAGTCCACTGTTTTAGAATGCAATTGTCCAGCTTTGTTCTGAACAAATTACACAGATTCGGTTATAAAATCAATGAACAAAATGAATCTAGTCATAAAATGAAAATGAGAAATCAGTTTCATAATGACATGATTTTTGTTTGTTCATTAAGTCCAGCATCATTTTCAGCACTATATTAATGAGATGAAGAGATTGACACTTAGTGCTCCATTAAAGGAGAATGAAACCCTGGGGAACAATCAATTTTAATGTAAAGAGAGGAAAGAGAGAAGCAATTTAAAAAAAGTTCCATCAAAATCAGTTACCAAATGAGAAAGTTATGAAAGTTTGAAAAGTCTTAATTTACTTTCTATGGCTATCCTCAAAGTGGCAATGTTGCTTCAAAGTGACAGGTTTAGAAGTACAACTCTCCATAAGTTTTGTACACAAAATTTAATATTTTCTCCTCTAAAGGTGCTGCTTGTCTTTTTGTGAACTCAACATATGTTGTGTCAAATACATTTTCCCATGATATATCTTGAGCTAAGACGGAGACAAGCTGCACCTTGACAGATAATGGGGAAAATATGAAATTTTGTGTACAAAACATATGCAGGTTGTACTACTAAACCTGTCACTTTGAAGCAACATGGCCAATTTGAGGATCGCCATAGAAAGTAAATTGAGACTTTTCAAACTTTCATAACTTTCTGATATCGTAACCGATTTTGATGAAACTTTTTAAAAATTGCTTCTCTCTATCCTCTCTTTTCATTAAAATTGATTTTCCCCCAGGGTTTCATTCTCCTTTAATCAGTCCGCTTTTTACACCTTAAACAATTAGTATACCTTTATGAATACAGGCCAATGTTACTTATGTTTTTCACTCACCTATCCATGCCGACAAGTACGGTTGCCACCCTTTCCTGCGAGACTGAAAAGTGCATGGCCAGTTTGGCAATGTCCACACCATTTTCCTGGCAGTACTGGGCAGCCTTCTGACATGACCCTCTGACCTCTGCAGATGCTGGGTGCCAAACCGGAGGGCCGAAGGAGGTCAAGAGAGCCATGGAGAGGGGCGAGGCTGAGATCACACCAATACCTTTCTCCTGTGATTAAAACCAACAAAGAGAATGGACTAGAGAGACTGATAAATCATGAATGGATAAATTCAGATAACTATGACAGTAATTATATAATATTGAACGGCCTTGTGCCCCACAAAAGAAAAGACATTCAATATTATTGTTATTAATTGTATGAAAACTAGTACCTCAGTTTCACCATTACATGTACATCATGTCTTTGTATTAATTTGCACATTACACAAAACACAAAGAGAGAGTGAAACTTATTTTGTCCCTACCCAAACATTTTACAAGGGCTGCGAGCACAGGGTCTACTCACTATTCATAAGGACCCCTACTTATAACGGGCCACTATTCATTTAGTCTCGCGTTATGGATAGCGGTCCTTATGAAAAGCGGTTATTATGACTAGCGGTCCTTATGAATAGTGAGGTAATTTGTACATGGTTTGCTCGCTATCCATAAGGGACCGCTATTTATAAAGGACCGCTCATTCATTTAGTAACGCATTATCGATAGCGGTCCTTATGAATAGCGGTCCTTATGACTAGTGATGTTACCCTGCGAGCATACAGCCATTGTCTTAGCCTTTGCATATTCAATTGTGTATTCCCTTTGCTACATGTATGCCGTCGCTCACCCCAAACCATGAGAAATTGTAAAATTACTGCAATGTCATCAGGGTACTTCTGTGCAAACGATGTGATACGCCAATCTTCTGGTTGCCTGAAAACCCTTCATACAAATCATAATAGTGGACTCTTTCTTCAGGTATAGGGTGTGTTTATGTTATTCACGCCTTGCACCCACACAAAATGTAACAATACATTCATTCAAACAGTAAAATATGAAAACAAATTAGGAGAACTTTAACATTCTTCCTACTATGTACCCAATTACTACTCCTGGGTCGAGAGTGGAGAGTGGCATATTATGTAGATGTCTTGGCAAAGGACATTAGTGTTGAGCTGGGGCTTGAACCCATAACCTTAGTATCTCAAAGTCAAGTGTTTAAACTACTTGACCACAAGACCTCTATAGGCAGAAGGCTTTGAACAACATTATATCGAGAAAATACACTTTAAATTATATCACTCCATTCACCTACCTCAAAGTATGCTATGTGATCGAGCAATGAGGAATCGTTCAAGTCCAGATGACAATAGGATAGTACTGTGTCAATCTTCACTGTACTCTGTTCTACAATCTCCCTGAAAAATGAAATACATTCAGGAGAAGTAGATTTACATTGAAAATCCCTTTGAGTGCCATGGGCAGGTTTTACAGTCCAAAATATAGTATTGTTTCTGTTATTTTAAACATGGAAAAGTTTATCTTTTTTAAAGTTCAAAACAAGCAAATGTAAAACGATTTTCGTCAAGGTAAACCATAGATGGATAAACCATGATAAAAACCTTGTCCCTTGAACTCTTTGTGGTACTGCATCATGTTGGAAGCATTGTTCCAGCACGATGCAGTTAAAGGAGAATGAAACCCTGGGGAAAAATCAATTTTAATGAAAAGAGAGGATATAGAGATGAAATTTAAAAAAAGTTCCACCAAAATTGGTTGAGAAATGAGAAAGTTATGAAAGTTTGAAAAGTCTCAATTTACTTTCTATGGCGATCCTCAAATTGGCAATGTTGCTTCAAAGTGACAGGTTTAGTAGGACAACTCTCCATATGTTTTGTACACAAAATTTAATATTTTCTCCATTATCTCTAAAGATGCTGCTTGTCTTTTTGTGAACTCAACATATGTTGTGTCAAATACATTTTCCCATGATATATCTTGAGCTAAGAAGGAGACAAGCTGCACCTTGAGAGATAATGGAAAGATATGAAATGTTGTGTACAAAACATATGGAGAGTTGTCCTACTTAACCTGTCACTTTGAAGCAACATTGCCAATTTGAGGATCACCATAGAAAGTAAATTGAGACTTTTCAAACTTTCATAACTTTCTCATTTCTTAACCGATTTTGATGGAACTTTTTTTAAATTGCTTCTCTTTATCCTCTCTTTTCATTAAAATTGATTTTTCCCCAGGGTTTCATTCTCCTTTAACAGTCTAAAAACATGTTGCAGCAAAATGAAATGGCATAAATTTAGAGTGCTTCATGTTAAAGGTAATGTTTAGTTTTGGTAAGCCCTCAAAAACTTTTTGTCAGATTTATTGGATTTTTGGTGAGAAATAGCAAGATACTAGCAATACAAAGATGTTGTGAAGATTTAACATCCTAAAGTGGCATATTAAACAATTGAAAGGCAAAAAATGATTTAGGTGCCGGGTCAGGGATATAAACTCCCAACAACTTCAGTGTGTACTATGACGTGCAAAGCCTCAAGGCTGTTGTGCGGGGAGCCACTGGGGTGGAAAGGTCCTACCGTAGGGCAGTATACTGCCGTGATCTAGCTTTCCTTACATATATTTGCAGTACAATTCACCGGAAATCATTGATTTTCCAGATGATCTTCTACAAACATCTTTTGATACATGGAAAACAACATGAGACTATATTTAACATGTTTCTTTTCAATTTCCTTTTTGCTACCAATATTGTACATGAGCTTTTAAGTGTACCAATCACCTAAAAATAATTTGTGTAGAGCTAGAATGTATAAAATCAACCTCAAAACACTTTACCTGGACTTTTAAGGGTTAAGAGGTGAGAGTATTAAGGAAATAAAGGAAAACATAAAACTCTCTTGGCGGAACCCAACTATGAGTTCGGTTCCATGCGGGCCCTTATTCTATGCGAGCACGTACAGGTGTGTCTTAATCTCCTCACAAGTCGCTGTAATGTTTATGGGGAGTGTATTTCAACTTGCAAAATCTCTTTATAGAATCAACATATAAAGCTTATATTTTGAATATGTGGTATGTCCATATGGAACCCCTAACATACAGAGCAAAATATATTTTGGTGACTGGTACACTTTAATTATGCTTATGGACCTGTATTGTGCACAGCAACTTCTTTCTCCACTGCCACACTTGCCATTCATTTACACATAAATATTTTTTGTTTTGCTGTGAGAGGGAGAGAGAGCATAATCCTCACCTGAGTGTGCTGATTGGATACCCAGTGATACCAATAAATCTAGCTTTGCCAGCTTCTTTTATCCTCTGAAGGGCAGGCAGTGTCTCATTCAAGATGATCTCGACATTGGCAGCAAACTCCACATCATGCACCTAGGAAAGGAAAACGGTTCCAGCCGATGTATTTTTGGTAAGTCTCATAATGTATGTTTCATCAGATGTCTTTGATTTTAATCAGGGTTCGACACTAATAGAGGTCCAGCATGCATAGGCCTCCAAACATTTATGCTGGACCCCACATTTCATATACATCAATAGTTCACTCAAAATTTTGCATTTTGATGATTTGTACTTATATCAAGTAGGAATTTTCATGTATTTATGTCAAAAACATCTTCTTCCTGAGTTACTTCTTACTTATTTCAGTCTAAACTGTAATATTCATAAGCATAGAACAAGAAATGCTAGGAATTTTCACTTGCCTCATTTGCGTACATCTTTGTTTAAAAAATCGATTATATATCAAAGACCTATCATTTTGAATTCCCTTCCCTCCTCAATTAAAGAGTCACAATCGCTGAATGTTTTTAAAAGTAAGTTAAAAGAATTTATTCTTGCAACTTATCGATTAATTTGAACCTTTTATTTACTTTGTCTAATTATACGCCTAGCACGGTGTTTTTTTTGTTTTTTGTTTGTTTGGTGTGAATGTAATGTTGTATTTTGTAATTTTTGGTACATACATTTAACTTTTAATGATATCTTTTTTAAGGTCGGCCATATACATGTATAAGGGTTTCTTCCTTTCTGGCTGCTACCTGCCAAGCCACTTTTTATATTTTACTGTACCATTGTATATATTCCATGTATGTATGTTATGTTTTTTGTTTTGGTAAAATGAAATTGAATAGAAGCCCAAGCCATTTGAACCCATAAATTCTAATATTGACCCCAGTAAAAAGAGAGAAAAAAGGTTATAGTGAAGCCCCATTTCAGCTGACAAGGTGCAAGATGCTAAACACTTTACCTCAAGAGAAGTAGGAAAGAAGTGAAAGGGGAAGGATGAGTGACATTGTAACAATCTAAACAAAATATAAGGTGGACTAAATGTAGTACGTGTACGTATATACATTTCACCTCCTATTTACAAAAGATATTATTTCTGATGCTACATGCAGGACTCCACACCAACTTTTTCTGTAGGCGGTCTGGATTGAACTTTTATGGTCTGAATGTATTGGACCTTGTGGCAGATTAGCGTTGTGCTAAACAAGTTATCCAGCAAAGTCTACTACTACTACACTACTACATTGAGCCCTGTGTTAAAATGTTTTAATTGTGGGGTACGGACCTAGATTTCGGGTAAGCATGTATTCCGGGCGCATGTTAGTGTTGAGCCTTGCTACATGTCACCTCTTTGTTTTAAACATAATTATAGGGCAAGTCCAAGGTCTTTGGTCCCCTACGTTACACCTTAGTCACCCTGCCAACATGACTGCAAACCGACCGTTACTTGGCCATTCGGTGTAATGTAAATGAAAGATGTTTGGTATGGTAGTGGACCCTATTTCCGAACACTTTTCACAAAATCAACCATAGCAAATAAAATATTACGTGAATATATCTGTCAAGCTTACATACATTGTAATAAATGCTCAAAGTCCTACAGAAAAAGAAGTTGATGGAATTTGAAAAAGACAACATAGATTTAATGCGATATTCCCTTCCGAGCGAACCCCTTCGGCGTTTCGGTCCCTTGAAAAAGGTATTGTATTACAGAACGTGTGCCACCTATGGGAAAAAGACACAACCTACCCCGATTTGGGGCCAACGGGATGAAGACTGGGGGTGATGAGAGAGCAGGTGATAAGATATTACTTATGTTTTTTGCCTCATTTTATGATCTTCTGCCCTGTGTTCTGTGTGTCAAGTAGTGTGGAGAACATACGCGTAGTCCCACGCGTATGAAAGCCATTTTAGGCGCTTAACTGTACGCGTTCGGTAATACAATGCTGTTCGGAAAAACAATCCATGACTATAGTACAGAATCGGAAAATGGCGTTGAAGAGAGACATACTGAAGCTTTTCGTCTTGCACTCATCAGAGTATACCGCAAGAATGAACAGAAAGCCAAAATCGATCCATATAACCGGAAACTAATGTAAATTTTTGTTTGGTCTGTTATCGGTGTGGTAATAGGTCTTGTTGGTGTGGATGGAATATTACCGCCCACATCAAAGATTTGACAATGCCTTGTGACTGCATTCCGTTTAATATCCCTGCTATAGCTTGGCTCAGACCAAATAATGCTTACTCACTATTCCATTACATGTGATACCATATGGGACACAAAATGACCAATAAAGCTAGGACTTGCCCTCCGAAGAGTACAGGGCATATTACCTGGATGAGATCGACGTAGCCAAGCCCCAGTCTTGAGAGGCTCTCATCCACGCTCCGTGTAACTCGTTCAGCTGAGAAATCAAACATGGCTTCCACTTCTTTCTCGTACCTTCCAACCTTTGTGGCAATGTAGTAGCTGCTTCGAGGTATGTCTTTCAGGAACTGTAGAAAAATGAACAAGAAAGTAATTGTTAGCTTCTCTCCTGCACCTTCAAACCTTTATAGCAATGAGCTTTGACATACATGTAAGTCTTTCAAAAACTGGTGAAAAGAGAAAAATCATTGATAGCTATATCATAATGATAAAGCAAATGCAACAGAACAATATGTACATGTATCTGTCCTGTACAGTGGCGGATCCAGGCAGGGGTGCCAAGGGCGCGCGCCCCCCTTTAATTTTTCTCTTATGTGATTTTTACCGTGGGAGGGGGGGGGGATACCCCCCTCCCACACCAAATCTACATATCTTTCCCATTGAGAAAATTGATGGACATACCTGTCCAAGTTTTTCCTCGGACTTGCCCTGGCCATACCATGGAGCCGTGTCGATGTAGTTGATACCGCTCTTCAATGCCTTCAAGACACAAGCTTGATGTTCTTTGTCACTAGGTACCTCAGCAGTGTAAGCGTTTCCAAGAGGCGAGGCACCTATTAAAAAAAAATGTCTATGACTATCACACAATAACAGTAAATGTGGCCACCTTATTCAAACAAACCGTCATCCATTTTCGTGTAATGTAATCCTGTAGACTGAATCATTTCTACATGTACTATTACATCAAACCTGTCTTCGTGGCTAATTTTCTATAAAGGCCACATGTCTATAGTGGTCACTTTTTTTTTCCCTTGGATGGCTTCAATAGACGGTTTGACTGTATTTGACATATTGTAAAATGTATACAATTCACTGGTGCAAACCCTTTATTTTACATTTTACAATTCAATTCAATACAATAGAGGTTTATTCAAAAAATGCTTTGTAGTACTTGTAAAATTAATGTACTACATGTACAAAGCATTTTTGAAAATAAACCTTTAACGAATTGATTTTGCAAAAAACAAAAAGCAAAAAAATTTGTTTTCTCTGTAACGGAGCACTTGTGAATGTAAAGTGCACGTTTATGTCACTTTATTTAGCCCCAGCAGGTTACTATAGCATGTGTTTGCAGGTGGCTTAAGTAATTTTTCTGAATACCGATTTGGAGGTTTATCAGTGCTCAATTATACTATTGACCTAAAATGTAAAAGCAAAGCTAACTACACAGTTAAGTGAACTTTCAGAATATCTCAACCTCGTCTAGCTTTACATCCTCAGTGAACTTACCAAAGCCGACTGCGGACACTTCCATACCGGTCTTGCCGAGAGGTGAGTAGCGCATCTTAGCGACCTCCCCAGCATCGTGGAAATCCTCTACATACGTTGCCACCATGCTGCCTTGACTTTCGACCTGAAGTAAACACACAAACCAACAAAGTATGTTTGGTTGGTTGTTACATCTTGTTTTTCTGAAGGTTAGTCACTCAGCATGTTCATAAATCCAAAGGTTTGCAATTCCCAAAATGGATCAGGGTTGATTTGCAAAATATCCCCTAATGTTGTTAGAAATCCGGGGTTGGGGGCAGTCATTCTGATAAAATACAGTCCTGCACATTTGCCCATTTAAATTTGGTGGAGAACACAGCATTTCAGAAAATGAAATTTCATTAAAATTTTTAAGTTGTGACTCTATACTTTTTAAGTTAAGCACAGACAATAGAACAATGTGACTGAATGATGATGATGATGGGGAGGGAAGGGGTGGGATATTCTTGAAAAATCAAAATTTTCTATCATTTCCTGTATGAACATTTCAAATGTTATCACCGAATTGGGCAAGACTGGAGCAGCAAGCGCAAGAGGGGGATAATATGTAAATATTTCCTATTGGTGACTTTTCATCTCAAAATAACATGCATTTCAAAGGGACGGCATTAAGAGGAATCATCGAGGACTCGTATATAAAATGCATTTACATGTAGTTGTAGTAGAAAAAGTAGTAGTAATAGTAATAGTAAAAGTGGTAACTGTATTAGTGGTAGTGATAGTGGTAGTAGTAGTAGCAATACATGCAGCTGTTTGAATAGTAGTAGTAGTAGTAGCAGTAGTAGTAGTAGTAGTACATGTAGTGGTCGTTGTTGTAGTCATGGTGTTAATAGTATAGCAATAAAAGGAACTAGTCTTAAAAAGACAACACTACAATCAAGCATTACATGGGAAAGCTACATCAATGTGAATTTCTGAAACATTTTGTAACAAGATGAAAGCGACTGTCTCCTTTATGACTCTGCCTAAATTCAGTTGATGACTCAAACTGTTCTTGAAATATTGTGATAACCAGAATAAAAAGCCTAAAATTAAATGTTACTTGACCTCTTTGACATTTGACCTTACACTTTATAACCCCAAAGTCTCATCACTTGTATTTATCTTCTCCTAGTCATGAATACAAATTAGTTGAGATATATGGTGATAAGAAAGCTAAAAAAACATTTAATTTCACATATACGGTAATGATATCTACGACCTGTGAACTTTGACCTCCATGAACAAAAATCTAATCAGTTTGCCTCACTACAATATGGTGATGCATACTACAGGTGTAGTTCCAGTATGAAGTTAATGGCTCAAATTGTTTAAGAGAGTGTTAACAAAGGCAAAACCCTGAAACTGCGTGGTAAATGACCTCCATGACCTTTGACCTACATTCGGCAAAATCTAATCAGATCGTCTTCCTATGGTGGTACATACTAGTACCAAGTTTGAAGATAATGGATCAAATGGTTCTTGAGATATAGTGTTAACAAGGCAAAACCTGCAATTTCAGAATTGACCTCTATGACCTTTGACCTACATATCCCAAAATCTCATCAGATCGTCTGCCTATGGTGATACATACTAGCACCAAGTTTGAAGTTCATACCTCATGTGGTTCTTGAGTTATCGCGAGAATGAGAAAGCGAGACGGACAGATGGACAGATGGACAAACCTGAAAACATAATGCTTCGGGCACCACCTATGGTGGGCGGAGGCATAAAAAGTAATGTGTATGTTAGACCTACATGTAGAAAGATAGTTAATGAGAATGTACAGCATGAGGATGAAAATTGGTATGATGAGCAAGAAGTGTGTCATGAAAGAACCCTCCTCTTCCTCATCCTCCTAAAAGTGACTACTACCACCATCACCACCACCACCGCTACTACTTTGATGAAATAATTTCACTTCAAAATAAGATTATTGACATAATAATAACCTCTTGCAGTTCCTCAAACACTGCCATCAACGCACTTTTTGCACGCATGGAACTTTTCACCAACAAACGAAATGCTCTCAGATAGTCGGAACTGGAGATGAGTTCGAATACTCTTTCGCGTATGGTGACCCGTCTCCTTTTGGTGCTCTTCTTTCGAGGTTTTGTAGGCTGTTCTGTAGGCTTTTCAGTCGGCAGAGTGATGCAAGGCAACTGCTTCGCGATACACATCTCCTTCCTTGAATTACTTTTCCTTCCCCTTCTTCTAAGTTTAACTCTTCTTGTATTTTTACGCAGGAACGAAAGACACTTAGCGCAGAGGAACATTCCCTTCGTAATTTTCTTTTCTGACTGAAACACAAGTCTATACGTTTCAGGATATGTGCAGGAGAGAATCTCGGTGCGGTTGTATCCTTTCTTACTCTTCACAAACGCATAGTGGCAGTTCGTACATCTTCCGTTCATGACTGCAGAATTCAAGTGACGAGACTGTGCAGTCAAATGAAGAAAAGAGTCAGAACATTCCAGCAGTGGTAAAGTCAGGAAACGACAAGAAACCTACATGAACATGAACTTCATAATATGGACAAGAAGAAGAATAAGAACAATGATAATGAGGATGATAATAATGATGATGATGATGGAATAACAATTATTGCAAATAATTCTAATAATACTACTACTACTACTACATGTACTACTACTACTAATAAATATTTAACAATAACATATATATACTCATAAATTACCATTTCCATTATGCAAAAGTGTGATGAGCAGTGATAATGTACTACAAGAATACTAGGTCTACATGTAGATAATCCAAGATAGGCTTGCGCTCATTCCAGTGAGGCTTTGTACGAAGGTGTATTGCACATTAGGCATTTGCAAGGATTAGTCAAGGGTAGATCCTACAAATGTACTAGAGGAAGCGGAAAATAAGTATTTGAAGTTCTCCTTTTTACTTTCAAATCCTGCTTGCATACAGGTGTGTACATTCATTTTTGGTGTTTCTTTATTGCTTTGAATGTTCTCCATAGTCCCATATATCTTAGTTTGGGCCTATGAATAAGATGCATATACATGAAACTTTACAGAGAGTAACAAACATCAGGAAACAACTAGATACTAGAGTGTATAAGCAAGGAGTTATCTGATACCTTCTTGGTATACATGTAAGTGGGGATCACAGAAAACTGAACATACATGTAACTTCATAAACATTTTCAAACTAGGCCTAATCCTAGAATAAGTCCCCCTCACTCAGTGTGTTTACACACTTTTATGTTACATGTACATGTACATATACATGTATGTCTATTGAGGTGAAATGAAGTCACCACAGCATTGCATGCAATAGAGCGCTACTGTGCGGAGTGAATGGGGGGGGGGGGGGGGTAACCCCTCAAATTAATCAAAAGCAGTATAAAACGAACTGTGTTTTTTTAGGGCAGGCAACAGATTACAGATATCTTTCCTATGGTGTGACAGCCGATTCCAGACCAATAAGTTGATCCTTCTACCTTCATGCATCGGTATAAAGGATCGATCCCCTATTTTTTCCCCTTGTAGATCTACAGCACTGTACGACCAAGAAAAGGAGTGTTAAAAGACTTCCCTTGACTTAGAGAAAGGAAGCCTGAAGTGGCAAACTGTCTCGAAAATCTGAAGTTGCAAAATATATTAATGAAAGGCAAGAGGTAAGTTTGTCAGAATGAAAAAGCTGCACCATGTACATGCAACAAGCGAAAGAAAGACATGATAGACTGACTGTTATACAGTGTACATGTATGTGTGTTACTAGCAAGTAGCAAACAAGGAGTTGTAACGTTCTCGTGACGAATTAATTTCAGTTGAAATCACGGGGACCACGTTCACAGTGATTACAACTTTCCAGATATAATATTAATAATAACTACATTTATATTACGCACGTATCCATCCCAGGGCTGGGGATGCTCAATGCACCTACAAAGTACATTGTAGAGTCTACTATTATTATCCTGGCTTTAGCCTAGCTGCCCTAAGGCGCTAAATGCATTCAAGGAATAAATTCCTACCAGGTACCCATTTACTACACCTGGGTGGAAAGTGGCAAATATAGATAAATATCTTGCCAAAAGACATTAGTGCCGCGTCGGGACTCGTGCTGCAAACCGTGTGATCCACAGTCTGGTGACGTATCCACTAGACCACAACACCTCTACAAATCAAAATGATGGGGAATAGAACCGTACAGCAAAACTCCAAAAGGATTAATCATTCTGCACACATCCTTTATAGTATAGCCACCACAAGAGATGCCTCCCTCATACTGCACCAACATTATCTAGCCACATGGGCTTGATGTTATTTAAAAATTTGACATTGAACATCAAGCCACACGGGGAAGCAATCTCCTGTACGGAGAGACAAGTAAACAAAAAAATAAATGGGCAAGATTCATCCATTTCCACGTACAGTGAATCTTGCAAACCACCTTCGGAGTTTGCTAAAATTTTCCTCTTTCAGCTCATCCGACCACTTCAACAATCGGATCATGAGAAACATAAAAAAATACAATTTGTGGTGACATTGATATGGATTTACTTACCGTTCATGAGTAGCTTTCGCTGTGCGATTACCGATTAGCATTACAAAGATGGCGAGATCGGCACAGAATGTGCGTTGTAGATAACGGGGTACAAGGCAGTGCACCGCTGAGCGGTTGCGACGCTGCATGCTAAATTTCATTGTGCTAATATCTCGCACGTGTATACTGCCGTCTGTGAAGGTGCGAAATAAACACAAATAAATTTAGCATGCTGCGTTGTAACCACTCAGCATAGCGAGTGATGATTGAGTAAAAACTCTTTCAAACATTTTTCATTCTTAGCCGGTTATACCAAATTAAAGCTAAAGAGTTCAGCTTTCTGGTAGTATATGCCACATACTGGGGTAAGGTATCTAGATCTTACTGTTTTAACTTAATAATAGGCTCTTTAGTTACAAAAATCTCATTCCAAAAACTCCTGAAATTTCAGTTCATTTTGGAAACGGTGGAACAAATCAAGATGCTTGATATTGAATAAATCAAGTCCTTCATTCATGTTGTGTCATATCTCATAACTACATGTATTACACGGATTATCAAAAAGATCAAACTAGAATGTTAAAATTACAAAAATATGAATAATTTATTCATCAATAATATTAGAGTCTATTACATGGATTATTTTCCTCATATAAGTACAATCTTAGTATACTAGCATTACTAGGATACATGTATTATGCGCTCGTTACAAAATTGATTAATTTTGTGCATACATTTTGACAGAAAATTCCATCAAAAGGAGGGTGAATTTCTAATCATAGAGGTATAGTCAAGCATTGTATTTCCGAACAGGATGGTATTACCAAACGTGTACAGTTAAGTTAGGCGCATTAAAATGGCTTAACCTTTCATACACGTGGAACTAAGCGCATGTTCTCCACACTATTTGACACAGAGAACAAAGGACAGCAGATCATAAAATGAGGCAAAAAACGTAAATAATATCTTATTTTTACATGAAACCATGAAAACAATTTAATAAATAACTGATTGAAAAATCCCTTATTCTGCAAAATATCTCTATTTTGAATGAAACTATTAACCTAAAACTGCCGATTTCAAAGACCTCACAACCGATCCATTCCTGTCTAATGTTTAGAGAGAGAGTGATTACTGCATAACATATGCAGTGGCAGTTGCTTATTTATATGGCAACCCTCGATATAAAGCATGTTCGTGTAGAACGTGCGATTGACCTGCCGAACTACGAGTGATAACAAAAAGTGTGTGCGTAACGTTTTTGTTGATTAGACTGAGCATAATGTGGAAATTTCTCCCATAGGGGCATGTTCGGAAATACAATACCATTTTCAAGGGACCAAAACGCCGCGTCGTTGGGAAGGGGTACGCTCGGAAGGGAATATCGTATTAAATTTACGTTGTCTTTTTAAAATTCCATCAACTTCTTTTTCTGTAGCATTATGTAAGTTTGACAGATATTCGTTTGATATTTTGTTTGCTATCGTTGATTTTCTGAAAAGTGTTCGGAAACTGGATCCACTATGGTGGTTGATCCAGTGTCCGAACACTTTTCAGAAAATCAACGATAGCAAATAAAATATGAAACGAATATCTGTCAAACTATACATATTGAATGCTCAAAGTCCTACAAAAAAAGAAGTTGATGGAATTTTAAAAAGACAACGTAGATTTAATACGATATTCCCATCCGAGTGAACCCCTTCCCAACGACGCGGCGTTTTGGTCCCTTGAAAAAGGTACCGTAATTCCGAACGTGTGAAACCTATGGGAAAAAGACACAACCTTGGTATCAATAGTGTGGTTTTCATACGCGTAATCCCACGCGTATGAAAACCCATTTTAGGCGCTTAACTTTACACGTTCGGTAATACAATCTGTTCGGAGTTAGAATACTTGACTATACCATACATGTAGTTAATGTACAATGCGGGTACTATGGTGGTGGATCCAGTGATTCCAGTTTCCGAACACTTTTCAGAAAATCAACGATGGCAAATGAAATATCAAACGAATATCTGTCAAACTTACATAATGAATGCTCAAAGTCCTACAGAAAAAGAAGTTGATGGAATTTTAAAAAGACAACTTAGATTTAATACGATATTCCCTTCCGCGTGAACCCCTTCCCAACGACGCGGCGTTTTGGTCCCTTGAAAAAGGTACTGACTGTATTTCCGAACGTGTGAAACCTATGGGAAAAAGACAACCTTTGTTTCAATAGCGTGGTTTTCATACGCGTAATCACACGCGTATGAAAACCCATTTTAGGCGCTTAACTGTACGCGTTTGGTAATACAATCTGTTCGGAAATACAATCCATGACTAGACCTACATGTATAACTCAGTGTACGTGTGGGTGCTTCATCTTCATTTCCATATCATCAATGGAAATTTCTTCAGAATGTCAGGGCAAACTATTAAAATGTTCGCGCGCAGGAAATGTCCATCCATTGTGTACATGTACTGAGCGAACGTACATCCAGGACCAACTTCATCCAAAGAGATTCAGATCAGTCAAGCACACAAACCTGGCTTTACACCAACAAAATTTCCTACACCTGGGAACACACAATTCACAAACAAACACAAACAAAGCAAAAAACCGCCACGACAGTCGACAACCATAGACTCATTCATAATTGATTAAATGACAATTGGATAAATATAACTTATAGATCTAAGGTACATTGTACAAAATCAAGTATGAGTGACTTGGAAAAGCGCACAGTACTGAACATTTTCAATCTGAATATCTTACTTTTCAAGAGAAAAGTAAAGACAATACTCCTTGGAGGTTTATGCACACTACTGGAAGAAGAAGAAGAAGAAGAAGAGAGAACTTCTTGCCGCTGCGCTTCTTCTCGCTCGCTGGCTACCGATCGCTGCTACCGATTACGCAATGATTACGCCACCTACGGTATCGAGTCGTCAACCGTACCCGGCCCGGTACCCGTATAGGGAGTATAAAAGAGGTTTCGAGCGCGCGTGTGGAGGATGTGGACGGCCCCCTGGTCGACCACCAGTGAAGTGTATCAACCCCCAACCCCGACGACTACCGTATTCATGTCGACTAGTGTGGAAAACATTTTAGATTTCAGTCGACGTGGACTGGAACTACATGAACATGAAGACCTCTTCTCTTTCCATTTTGTTTTGTATTTCACCTCAACAGAGCTGGTCAACGAATCTTGGCAGGCAACTTGCAACGCCTAATCAACCGTGCTGACAGTGGCGGCACCAAGGGGGGGGGGGGGGGGGGGCATGGGGGACATTTGCCCCCCCCCCAGTCAGAAGCTTTGCTCCCCCAGTTGCCCCCCCCAATAATTTTCGGAGTGAAAAAAAATAAAAGGGTGGAAAATGAAAAAGAAAAGAAAAGGAAAGAAAAAAGTGAAAAAGGAATGGAGAAAAAAGAAGGAAAAAGAAAGAAAACGGAAACTTGGAAAGCAGTGGCGGCATCAAGGTGGGGGGGGGGGGGCATGGGGCAAATTTGTTCGCTCAGCTCGTGTAAATATCCTCATATTTGGGTAGTTTTATAGCCGGATAATTTCTGTACATTTCCACTATAATAGTGTCAAAATTTTTGCTCGCTCGCTTCGCTCGCAATAGAGGCCTATAACTCCCACCACATAATCAGGCAGCGAGATGATCAAATGTCCTCATATTGGGGTAGTTTTATAGCCAAATAATCATTTCTGTACATTTTCACCACAAAAAGTTTCAAAATTTTTGCCCGTTCGCAATGTATAACTACCACCTTATTATCGGGCAGCAAGATGCTCAAATGTCCTCATATCTGGGTAATTTCATAGCCAAATATAATTTCTGTACATTTTCACGACAAAAAGTGTTCGCAATAAATAACTACCACCTCATAATCGGGCAGCAAGATGCTCAAATATCCTCATGCATATTGGGGTAGTTTTATAGCCGAATATGTAATTTCTGTACATTTTTACTACGAAAAATGTCAAAATTTTTGCTCGCTCGCTTCGCTCGCTCGCAGTATATAACTAACACCTCTTTATAATCGGGCAGTTCAGCTAGATGCTCAAAATGTCCTCATATCTGGGTAGGTTTATAGCCGAATATTCTGTACATTTTCACTACAAAAAGTGTCAAATTTTTTTTTGTCCGCCCTTCGGCCCCCCAACATTTTCTTTTGCCCCCCATTTGCCCCCCCCACTTTAAAAATCCTGGTGCCGCCACTGCGTGCTGACCAACGAACAACACGAGACCAGGGCTTGACTCAGCGGTCGTCTGATCTGGATACAAGCAGTCGACATGGAGCGAGGTGGCATCAAGCACTCTACCGAGTAAACCTGAGTCAACCTTGCAAAGAGCAGAGCAGCGGCCATGTAAGATCCTACGCCGAAGCTGTTTCTGGGAGATCTTTGGATTTCAGCGCAGTCAGTCAGAGGTCACGACTGAAACCAGCCTTTAAACCAGCCTTCAGACCATCCAAGGTGGACATGAAAGACTGGGAGAACTACCTTCAATTTGTAAGAAGGGTAACGAATTAAGTGAAAGTCTGACAGAATTAAGTGATGGTCCGAATAAATTAGGTGACGGTCGGAAATATAAGTTCCCGTGTGGAAACTGTGATAAGCCAGTCAAATCTAATCAATGCGGCCCAAAGTTTGTGTTCTAATTGTAAAAGATGGTTTCACACTGATTGTCAAGCTATAAGTTCATCAGAGTACTGTAGGTTATATGAATGCCCTAATGAGAATTGGAATTGTTTAACATGTAGTCTGCCATCTTTCTGTGATTCATTATTTACGGACGATTGTCTAGAGAAAGAAAACCAAATTGATGATAGACTAAAAGAAAACTATTTAAGGGTCAGTCAAACACCTGAAAACCAAGTGAAAGCAAAAACAATTCTGCCAAACCTCACAGATGAAAAAATTTCTCTTTATCAGGAATTTGAAGAAAAGTTTAACGGCAAAGGTCTTCATTTCTTACACCTTAATGTGAGGTCTATTCTGAACAAGATATCGGAACTTAGAATTCTTTTTAAAAGAATAAGCCTGTCTATTATTGCTTTCACTGAAACATGGTTAAATAATTCCATAAATGATGAAGAAGTTGAAATAGACGGATATAAAATCATACGCCGTGATCGACCCTCTGGCTCTGGAGGTGGTGTATGTTTATATATCAGAAATGATACTGCATTTAATATTATTGATGATATATGTACAGGAGATGCGGAATCATTGTGGATTAATTTGCTTATACCAAGATCAAAACCAATTGTTGTGGGTGTTCTGTATAGACCTCCTAAGAACAATTTGTTTATCGAGGAATTGTCCAGTTCTTTTGATATACTAAAGAAGGATGACGAAATTATTCTTTTAGGAGACATGAATATTTGTCTTCTTCACAAATCGCCATTGGCTAAAAAATATATTGACTTGTTGAGTCTTCACGGGTTTAGTCAACTCATTAAAGACGCAACGCGCGTTACACCTACATGTTCTTCTCTACTGGATCACATTATTTGTAGCAAAGAAAATAAAATAAGTCAAAGTGGTATCATTGATCTTGGTATTAGCGACCATTCTTGTACTTTCTGTACACGGACAAATATTAGACTGGCAATAGGTCATCACAGGACTAGTACTATTAGATCCATGAAAAAATATACAGAACAGACTTTCAATCTTCAACTGTCTGCTGTTGACTGGTCAGGAATAACTGACTGTACAGATGTAAATGAGGCATGGTCAATATTTCAACATGTTTTTATCTCAACTTTGAATATGATAGCGCCACAGAAACGGGTAAGAATAAAACAAAGATCAGAAAATTGGGTGACTAAAGATATTCTTTCCCTAATTCAAGAGAGAAATATAGTATACAAAAAAATGAGGAAAAGAGCAAAAGATGAGACGCTCTCTAAAAGATACAGAGTATTAAGAAATATGGTCCAAAGAGAGGTGAAAAAGGCTAAGCTAGAATACTTACAAAACAAGATAGAAGAAAATAAACAAGATTCGAAAAGACTTTGGCAGAATCTGAAAAGCTTAGGATTAAAAAGTAAGAAGAGAAAAGAACAAGAATCAGTCATTACAATCGATGGGGAATTATGTCATGATAAGATGGCCATTGCTAATGAATTCAATTCTTATTTTACAAATGTGGCCGCCAAATTAGTAGACAAACTCCCTCCTTGTAAAAATCTTTTCAGCGCAGACAATGATTGTATTCGTGAGTTTTACGAAAGAAAAGGTGTACTTGAAAACAGCTTCGAGTTATCACCAATCAGTGAACAATTTGTTTTCAATGAGTTACATAAATTAAATATATCAAAAAGTACTGGGTTAGACATGATTCCAGCTAAATTTCTGAAAGATGGTGCGAAGGTTTTATATAAGCCTTTAAGTTACTTAATGAACCTATCTATCTTGACGAGCACTTTTCCTGAGGATATGAAAATAGCAAAAGTGACTCCACTTTATAAAAAGAAAGATAAAACTGATGTAACCAATTATAGACCTATTAGTGTTTTAAGCGTAGCATCAAAAATTCTGGAAAAATCGGTCTGTGTTCAAATTGAAAAATACTTCAAAGAAAATGATATAATTTATGAATTTCAATCTGGCTTTCGACATGACTATTCGACTGAAACATGTCTAATTCATTTAACTGATTATTTGAGGACAGAAACTTCCCAAGGGCGCTTTGTTGGTATGGTGCTCCTTGATCTGCAAAAAGCTTTTGATACAGTTAATCATGGCGTCTTGTTGAAAAAGTTAGAAATAATGGGTTTTAACAAGGCAAGTTTAGAATGGTTCAGATCCTACTTGTCTAATCGACACCAAGTAGTGGCCATTCATGATATTCGTTCCAAACTAATGCCGATAACATGCGGTGTTCCTCAGGGAAGCATTTTAGGCCCAATTCTATTTACAAGTTATATCAATGATATGTGTATTTGTATAAAAGACTGTAAACTATTATTGTACGCTGATGACAGCGTACTACTCTATTCAAATCCTAATCCAAAATTTCTTGAGGAGAAGCTCAGTGAACAGCTATCTACATGTGTCGATTGGATGACTGATAATAAGCTTTCTTTACACTTGGGCAAAACAGAAAGCATTTTGTTTTGTTCTAAAAGTAGTTCTAAAAAGTCATTTGAATTCAAAGTGACACACAATAATCAAGTAATTCAGAGAAAAGAATATGTGAAGTATTTAGGCATTGAGTTGGCTAGCGCAATTTCATTTTCTTCTTTAGTAGAATCAGTTGTAAAAAAAGCAGATTCTCGTCTAAAATTTTTGTACAGATATCAAAATTGTTTGAATTTAAAAGCAAGACGTATACTCTGTTTTGCTCTTATTCAATGTTTGTTTGACTATGCTAACCCTGTATGGTATAGTAACATAAACAAGTTAGAACAAAAGAAGTTGAAAATTATACAGAACAAAATGGTGAGATTCATCAACTGTTCTGGTCCAAGAACTCATGTTGGCTACAGCGAACTTTCTAAAGCTGGTTTTCTTGAAGTTAACCAAAGATCAAAACAACTCGTATTGCATCACGTGCATAAAATATATCATACTAGGTCAAATCATTATATTCGATCCAACTTCAATCTTGTTACTGACTTACATAATTATGATACAAGAAATAGCAGATTCAACTTTAACTTACCAGAAAGAGTAGGTAGCATTGAAAATTCGTTTTATTACATTGCCATCAAACATTGGAATACCCTTCCTAATTATATAAAGGAAATAGAAAACTTTGCTCTTTTTAAGAGGAAATTAAGGGAATACCTATCACTTGAGAGTCAGAGGAGAGAAGCAAATGACATGGTATATGATTGAAATTGCCAGAAGAAAGAACACTTTTCTTTTCTCTGCCAGGTTCATGCTGTCTAAGTTTGTATATACTTTTGTTTTTGTACGTTTTAGAGATTCAACATATTCTTTATTATTCTTTTTGCTCCTCCTCCTTGGTTGGAGTACACTCGCAGAAAGAAGAAAGATAGCAAGACTTACCACTTTCTTCAAAGCCCATGAGGGCTATCTCTCAATCCCAGTCCGGGACCTGCTGCAACCTGTCACTCGATTAACTAGAAGATCTCACAATAAATCATACATCGAAATTAGCACTAATAAAATTCTTTTAAATATTCTTTTCTTCCTAGAACACTTACTGATTGGAATTTGTTACCGGAAACATTAGTTAACACTCAAAATCCCAAATTGTTCAAAGTTAAATTACAACAGCATTATCAATAATTAGTATTTCATTATTTTTGCGCACACCCACCCGACTCGTTTTACTCCACTAGGAGTGTTGAGCCGTATCCATCAAGATCAAGAAGATCAAGATTTGTCTTCCTATATATATATACCCACAAGTTCTTACCTAGGGATACATGTACCTAGGGAAGATACTGAACGCAGGCACTAGGCCTATGTATTCAGTTCCAAGTTCTTCTTCCTTTTTAAGATGGCTGGATCATTTCCTGGTGCAGGCGACTCATAGTCGTACTTAATCGGCTCACTTTTCCAGCACCTATCCAATGCTACTTCAAAACTGTGCACACTCGGGGCAGTAATTAGAGAGGTTAATTATTCCATGGTTTACGTATTACATAAAAAGAATTTTTGTATCTCTGAGTTTTGGTCCTAGGAATAAACAATTTCTAACTATGCCCTCTTGTCTGATCTCTGGATTGTAATACAAGATTTGGTGTTACATCAGAATCGTATTTATTAAAAGTAGGCCACATTTCAATCATATGACCTCGAGCCCTCCTGTAAGCAGGGGCGGCGCTACAGGGGGGGCAGAGGGGGCGACCGCCCCCTATGATTTTTCAAGTAGTGAAAAAAGAAAAAAAAAGAAGAAAAAAGAAGAAAAGGATGAAGAAAAGGGAAGAAAAGGGAAGAAAGAAGAAAGAGGAGTATCAAAAAGAGAGGTCTTAAACATATAACTCTATAATTACCCCTGTTATTTAATGGAGAAAAAATATGACGTCATCTTTAGGTCGTCTGCATGCCCCTCCTATCAAAATACCCTGGCGCCGCCCCTGCCTGTAAGCTAAAGTAGGGATATTCAACTGTTTCAATCGTTGTGCATAAGGCAGCCCCTTTAACTCTGGGACTAATCTAGTCGCTCTTCTTTGGACATTTTCCAAAGCATGGATATGTTTTTTTAGGTGGGGGCTCCACACCGCATATGAGCGTACTCTATTTGAGGGTGAACAAGCGATTTGTACAAAAGGGAGAAATTTTCCTTATCTAAATAAACAAAGGTTCGTCTGATTAAATTCATTAGACTATTTGCCTTATTGCTCTTTGTATGAAGATGTTCTTCAAAATTCTAGCTTATCATCAATCACCACTCCCAAATCTTTCTCAGATGACACTTGCATGAGGGCACTTGATGAATTATCACATGTCATATTATACACAAATGGCCTTGCTGGGGCAGACTGGGAGTTACCAATAGTGAGAGCACTACATTTCTTAGGGTTGAATCTTAGCAGCCATTTATCAGACCAGCATTAGAGCCTATCAAGATCCCTCTGAAGGGCAATACAATCATTTTCATCTCTAATATACTTGAAAATCTTAGTGTCGTCAGCAAATAGATAAACATTACTCTCGGAAATAGTGTCAGGTAGATCATTAATAAACAACACAAACAATTAACACAGGCCCAAGAACACTACCTTGTGGAATTCCACTCGCGACAAGACCCCAACTGGAAAACTCTCCATTCACACATACACGCTGTCTTCTCCCAACTAGAAATGTCTCAATCCAATTTACCACCAACTCACTTATGCCATAACTTTATTTGTTTTTCTCTCTATTTTCTCTTTCGTTCTTTTCACATGTTAGGCCTATTCTTTGTTTGTTTCCTTTCCTTTCTATTTTTCTTTTATCTTTCCTTATTCTGTGTCTTTCCTTCTATTATCTTCTTTTCCTCTCTTTCCTCAAAAAACTATTCTTTGTTTTTGAGCCTGATCGGTATTTTGATGTTATTCATGTCTACATTACGGTATCATGTATGCATACATGTAAGTTATCATTTAGGCAGCAGGTGGGTGTGTTGCCGGCTTCATTTCTTTCTTCTTTTTTTTCACGCATGCATAATTTTGTCTCGTCTTTTTACTGCCATAATTATGTAGGCCTATACATAATTATGTACATTTAATTCTTTTTAATTGGGGAACCTGGTTTTAACAAGATGTGCTTTTCCTTAGGTCATTTCTACCATCTGCCTTTTTTATTGACTAATATATTTTTCACTCTTGATCACACTGAAATCGTTATTGATTATGATATTCGAACTACATATGTATACATGTACTTTCAATTGTAATGTTCATGGCAGACTTCTGCAGTATATTATGAAAACAAATTCATCCATTCATTCATTCATTAGTCATGGACGGATATTTGACAAATTTTTGAAAGTTTGAAGGCCTGTAAATAAGTAATGAGATGTACGTGTTGAGCTATTTCTATATTTCTTTGTGTAGGGTACCACTGAAGGTGTTAAATATTGATTAAATTTGGTTGCCAAGGTAACCTATATCACGGACGGACGAGATAGAAATGGGTTTCTTGACTTATCGGTAGTCTTTCATTTGTCCAGTTTCTATCTAAACAAACTGTCACTATAGGCTGACACATGTTTTTTTTTTATTGCAAATGTTTTTCAAGTAAATTGAGTTCCCTGTTGAATACATAAAATTTTAAAGCAAGCTGTATAGCATTTACTATTATAGAGGCTACTATTTGTCACGGACGGACATTATGGTTCCTATCTAAAATCGCGCAAGGTATATTTGGCTTTCTGTACTTGCTTTCTACTTTTTGTTTGAAGTAGATTTCATTTCACTATAAAGCCAAAAATTAGCTTGAAAAACTTAGATTTTAAGTGGAATCTATATGTCAAAAGTGGATGCCTGTATTTTACTGTACATGTACACAGGGGCGGCGCCAGGGTATTTTGATAGGAGGGGCAAGACGACCTAAAGATGACGTCATATTTTTTCTCCATTAAATAACAGGAGTAATATAGAGTTATATGTTTAAGACCTCTCTTTTTAATACTCCTCTTTCTTCTTTCTTCCCTTTTCTTCACTTTTCTTCCTCCTTTTCTTCTTTTTTCTTTTTTTTTCTTTTTTTTTTCTTTTTTCACTACTTGAAAAATCATAGGGGGGGGCGCCCCCTCTGCCCCCCTGTAGTGCCGCCCCTGCATGTACATGTACAAGTGGATGTACCGTACGGTACATGTACAGTAGGCCTAAAGTGCTACAGACCAAAATGAACACGTTGAGTAGAATGATGTAAGTTTCAAAATAACTCTTCACAGTCATACAAGTGGACCTAAATAATCAATATTTAGTATTTCAATTTCTTTATAGCTCCGAGAGTCATATATTTTGTTTCAAACATAGAGGTAATGATGTGTGATTAATCATTTGATTAATATAGAAAGTGAAATTTCTCATTTGGTTTACAACAACACATATACCAGTACTCTCTATATAACATCTCATATTTTACAATAGTTCTAATTGAAAGGGTGCATGAAAACCAAATCATGACATGCAGATCTTTGTCTAACTCTTTCTACAGTTTCCTTTTGCAGTAATGTCTCACTTCAGTCACTTCAACAACAATGGTGGCTTCTGGAAAAAGGCACCAATGGCCTAATCATTTCATGTTAGTTGAGGGATTGCCTATCACGACTAGTGTAAGTCATATATCATTACTTTCTGACCCCCTTCCCCATAAAAAAATTGTTTCAGGGTTGATGCGACCCAAGGGCCGCGGAGCGTTTTTGAAAGTGGGGGGGGGGGGGGGGCTGATATGATTTCACTCATTAATGACAATTTTTGAACCCTTTTCAGAGGTTTTATAACGTGTCTACTCCAAACAGTGTGTGTGTGTGTGTGTGGGAGGGGGGGGGGGGGCTGCAGCCCCCCAGCCCCCCGCTTCTGCGTCCCATGCAACCAAGTCAATTATGAGCATTTACAAAACGGTATAATGTCTAATAAGGTTTCACCTTATGTGATTACATAATTTCTTTTTAAATTGTTGCATGACTGTGTATGATCATGAACTACAAATTTAGAACCTCTATCCCTCTCAAAAGGAACAACTAATTCAAAGCATTTTTACAAAGCAGAGTCCAAACATGGCTCATGCGGTCTGAAACCACATCTAATCGCCAATGTTTATAATTTTTAAGCACAACTCGTCATTCAATGCATCAGTTCCTTTTAATTTGAATATTGATCAAGCTTCAGTATTAATGTTGAATCTAACACTTTTGCACGTTGCTGATCATGACCCAAAACATCAGCTTCAATAATAGCAATAAATAAATAAGTAGGCCTACGTAAGAAAATAAGTTTTCATCTTCTGTAAACACCTGTAATGGATGTTTTTTGAAGACTGGCAATGCACGCTGGCTCCCATTGGACAATGTTGGAGCTATAGCAAACTCATCAGGATTTTATGGCATTTATTAGCTTAAAAAAAAAAAAAAAAAAATCAGACGGGGTTGGGGGTAGTTTATGAATTCATAAGAGGGATCACAATACTGTATAGTCCAACCTGCTTGAGCCACCACCTGTATAGAAAGACCACCTGTTTATAAAGACCACAACTTTTGTTTCCCGTGAAAAATGTTTCTCATTGAAACATGTATTAAAGATAAAGTTGAGTTCTGGTGATGCAATTAAATTGTGAAAGAAACTTTCTCAAAGTAATTAGGAAAGCTTAATCATGTCTACATATATAGAAGTGAAGTATACTGTGAGATTTTGGAATCATCAAAGTCATAAGGAATTGATCCAAACTCGCTGAAAAGCACATGCACTGCAAACATAAATGCATGGGCCGCGGAACCGGGGGGGGGGGGGGGGGGCTGGGGGCTGCAGCCCTCCACACTTTTTTGAGTAGACACGTTTTATAAAAGCCCCGAAAAAAGGTTCGAAATTGTCATTATACAAGTGAAATCAAATCAGCCCCCCCTCCCCACTATCAAAAACGCTCCGCGGCCCCTGAAATGGGTATGTGCACAATGTGTGCAGTTCCACATACTCATTTCAGGGGCCGCCGAGCGGGGCGTCATGTGGCATAATTTAATGTTCGATCCGAACACTTCAGCTATTTCTCATCATAATTTTAAAGATGAGGGCATTTGAGGACCAATCCTTTTCAGGGGATATTTCTACTATGATGTTCTCCCAAACTGATATAAAAGGAATGAGAAAGCTCACCAATTTTTCTTTTCCACGTTTCCCGGAACTCAACTCAACCTGTACGTAAAGATCACCTGCTCGTAAAGACCGCTTTTCTTGTCTCCCTTAATTGAGCGGTCTTTATAGACAGCTTTCACTATGATATTTGGGTTCCTTTAAAGGAACCTGTACGTAAAGATCACCTGCTCGTAAAGACCGTTTTTCTTGTCTCCCTTGAGCGGTCTTTATAGACAGCTTTCACTATGATAATTGGGATAAAATGTGTTCCATGAACCAATAAACAATAAAACAAATCATTGAATTTGAAATCTCATATAGTTACCATGTCATATATAGATATTGCATCGTCCGTCCCTGACAAAATTAGTGTCCGTTCGTGACAATTTTCAAATTCGTTTTTAGTATATGTATATTTAATTGATAAAAGGTTTTTATTCATACATTATATGATTTTTGTTTTTGTTTTTGCCCCATCATCGGACAATTTTTTTTTTCTGTCACGGACCGACAAATTTGCATCAAGATGTGAATGACCATGCGGCACAACCATTTCTGTACAATTAATTTTTGGTTTTAAATAGAATGGTGTTTGATCTATAATTATTTTGCTAACAAAACTTAAAGGGTACCTGAGGCCTGAAAAAATAATTTGTGTATAGTTAGCTTACACAAAATCAACCCCAGAAAAATTAACACGACATTCAACGGTGACAGGATAGAGGAGATATTGATTTTTGAAAATAAAATACCCCAAAAAATTAATATAAATAAGACTTGAGCAAAGACTAGTCGATCGATCACGATAGCTTACCTAACGATATATCGATTCAGGAACGTCTTCACTTTCGATTTTCCATTCGATAAATGAATTTTGCGACTTAGTTCTAATTTATTTGTTGTTTCATTTTGTCTGTAGATTCTTTGTAATATATGCGCCGAAGCAATTTTCTATTCGATTTAAACGTTTTGCGTTGAATACTTGATTCATCTGTTGTTTTGTTTGGGTTGTAGATTCTCCATAAATTACGCGGCAACTGAATTTTCAGTTCGATAAAAACGGTTTGCGTTGTATACTTCATCCATTTGATGTTTTATTTGGGTTGTATATTATTCGTAAGTTATGCGCCAAATCAATTTCCAGTTCAATTTCCAATTCGATAAAAAAACAACAACAAACAAACAAACAAACAAAACATTTTGCGTTGTATACTTCATTCATTTCATATTTTATTTGGGTTGTATATTATTCCTAAGTTAAGCGCCAAATCAATTTTTGATTCGATAAATGTATCTTGCGTCATAATTCTAATTTGTTTGTTGTTTCATTGGTCTGTAAATTCTTTGTAATTTATGCGCCAAACCAATGTTATATTCGACATAAACGTTTTGTGTTGAATACTTGATTCATTTGTTGTTTTATTTGGTTTGTAGATTCTCTATAAATTAAGCACCAACTTATATTTTTCATTTCGATAAAAACATTTTGAGTTGTATACTTCATTTATTTCATATTTTATTTGGGTTGTATATTATCCCTAAGTTATGCGCCAAATCAATTTTCGATTCGATATATGTATTTTGCGTCTTATTTCTAGTTTATTTGTTGTTTCGCTTGGTCTGTAGATTCTTTGTAATTTATGCGCCGAACCAATTTTCCGTTCGATAAAAAAATTGTGCGTTGTATACTTCATCCATTTCATGTTTTATATGGGTTGTATATTATCCATTAGTTACGAGCCAAATCAATTTCCAATCGATAAAAAAACATTTTGCGTTGTATACTTCATTCATTTATTATTTGGGTTGTATATTATCCCTTAATTAAGCGCTAATTCAATTTTCGATTCGATATACGCATTTTGCGTCTTATTTCTAATTTATTTGTTGTTTCATGTGGTCTGTATAGATTCTTTGTAATTTATGCGCCGAACCAATTTTATATTCGATATAAAAAAATGTACGTTGTATACTTCATCCATTTCATCTTTTATTTGGGTTGTAGATTCTTCATAAATTACGCGCCAACTTATAATTTTCATTTCGATAAAAACATTTTGCGTCGTATACTTCATTCATTTTGTTTTATTTTAGTTGTATCCCTAAGTTAAGCGCCAAATCAATTTTCGATTCGATAAATGTATTTTGCGTCTTAGTTCTAATTCATTTGTTGTTTCATTTGGTCTGTAGATTCTTTGTAATTTATGCGCCGAACTAATTTTCTATTCGATGTTAACATTTTTGGTTTGTATACTTCATTCATTTGTTGTTTAATTTGGGGTATAGAATCCCCGTAAGTTACGCCCAAAATCAATTTTTGATTCTTTAAAAACATTCTTCGTTGTATGACTTCATTCATTTGTTGTTTTGTCTGGGTTGTAGATTATCCATAAGTTACGCTCCAAATCAATTTCCAATTGGATAAAAACATTTTGCGTTGTATCCTTTATTTCTTTGTTGTTTTATTAGGGTTGAATATTATCCGTAAGTTCCGCCCCAAATCAATTTTCGAGTGTTTGTCAGCCCCGGCGCTGTACATAGCAGACGACAACGCGATAATGCGATCGCGATAATTCCACTATCGCGTCTTGGCTTTCGCCGAACGTGCACACATAAAAAAAACGCACACGCATAGAAAACTGCTCGCGCGGAACTCAACTCCAGTTGAATTCCGCGCGTCGTTCGTTCACGCTGTCCTTTATTCTGTTCAAACTCCTTAACCGCTAACCTGTAGAATGCCGGGTAAAGTTATTTGGGGTTAATTTTATACATTCTAACTGTATACAAATTATTTTTTTTGACCTCAGAGACCCTTTAAGAAAGTTTAGAGAGTGTTAAACTAAGGCCAACCGACCAAATCAATCTTTGTAGAAAATGTCAGATTTCAGATTTCAGATTTTCAGATTTCTTGACTATTTTCAATCATATTAACATATAATTCTGTAGTGCATAACATAAAATAAATACAATAACAACAGTAATATAACAATGATATTTTCCATAGATATGGGCATACAATTAAATGTCAATAAGTAAAATATATGATGCACATGCAGATATTGACCTCAGTGATGTTGGAAACAGTTGGTACATGTTTTAAAGCAGAGATTGTGTATTACGTGTCCAGAAACTTATATAACTTACTCACGATTAAGTCGTTGAATGATATTAATTTCATAAAGCATCATTACGAGAAGCGAAATATTGATAAGAGAGAATTCATAAGTGAGTTGAGGTAGAAGGAAAATTGCCTCAACCCAAAAGAAAGAAAGAAAGAAAAAAAAAACAACAACAAAAAAACAACTAAAGTGTGAAAGTAAATTGAAAGTGCAAGACGGTGTAGAAACAAAATGATGACCCCTACAGACCAATCAGAAGGGTTGTTTCAAATCTGCGATTGATTGCAAACCATTGTGTTAAGGGCACGGACATCCACGCAAATTTTACATGGAGATCAGTGGATAAGGGATCATTGCCTTCTAACCATACCAGATACGTCGGAACATCGTCTCAATATCCACCATGCTGCCCGAATTTGATGGTTCGTCATAACCAAGGTAGGTATTTCGTTTCCGTCAAATATAACTCCTGGTATTATGGACTGTAGAACGGAACAGCCACCCATGAATCCTTACCTAACACTTCGTGAGAACATTCTCCTGTCTATACTGAGACTTGAATCCAGTAAACCCTGCTGGATTTCTGCAGACAAACCAAACCAGATGAAGCAAGATTCTATTACAAACGTTGCTTGGGGAAAGTCTCATGTAATATACATGAAGAATACCACCAAACCTGTGCTAGATTCCATCACCATGCTTCTGGGTTTTCAACTAGACAATATTGGACGATACTAAACGTAATCCATACTTTACATCCCATGTTGCAGATAATCCCTACAAATAAAAATGTTGGGTATAACTGAGGGTGTAAATGGTGATACGGTATAAATGGTGATATCTGTAACAGTATCCTGTTTATGTGATTTATTCAACTGACAGACTATAATGTATATTCAGTTAGAGGGCGCACTCATGCTCTTTAATAAATACTTCTTCCTCACATGAAAAAACCTGTGCATGCTCTCTGATGTTCGAGTCAAGAAAACCACGTAATGAACCCATAACAATAATGTTACATGGTGGCAGCGGTGTGTTTTAATACTTTATGTTCATGAGGATGACAGACCGGTGTGCTTTTTTGTTCCACAATGAATCTCTACTGTGAATTCTGCCTCTGAATTTGTGCATCTCTGGACAGGATTGCAGTCAGCCCCACACATGTAAGTCTGTGTTGTTAAGTTACTCCAAGTCATCTATAACTGTGAAGTGACTGATCGAGACTTTTTGACTGTGATTATTGTGTGAATAGCTGCTTATCTTGTTGGATCATGCCGGATAATCCTGTACAAACATCTGGTGAAGGAGATGGAGGTGCACAGGGTCCTCAAACTGAGGAGGTCCCTGCTCCTACTAGCGCAGCCGCTCGCACTAGTACTGTACCAGGAGGTGGTACATTCATAAAGCCAAGCATCCAACCTCCTGGCCATTTCAATGTCTCTGCTCGTGATGTGGCGGAAGAGTGGAAGATGTGGAAGCAGATGTGGGACAACTACACAATTTTAACAAATCTATCCTCACAACCAGAGAGCTATCAAACAGCTTTGCTACTGCACAGCATTGGTCCTGATGGTGTGCGCATCTATAATGGCATGAAGTTCATCAACGAAGAGGAGAGCCAGAAATGCTCTATAATCCTAGTGAAACTTGGTTTACACTTCCTTGGAGAGAGGAGAGAGTTCTTTGAACGGTTTAAGTTCAATCAAAGAAACCAAGAAGGAGGAGAGTCTGTTGACCAATACATAACTGTTCTACGCACAATGAGTAAGAGTTGCGGATTTTGCTCGTGCATGAAGGATAAACTCCTTATGGACCGCATCTTACTAGGGGTCCGAGACGATCGAATGAGAGAGAGAATGATGGCTACTCCTGACCTTGATCTCACTAAAGCCATAGATATTTGTAAAGCAGTGGAGGCTACCACTACTCAAATGAAGGCACTGAAGAAGGAGGAAATAGTGCATAAAGTCAATAAAAAGCACTTCTAAAATAAGCCTAACGTGCAGAAGGGTGCCAGCAAACAAAAGCAGAGAGAGACGGAGAAAGGAAAGGTTGCATTTCAACCAAAGAAATGCAAATTCTGCTGCCGAACTCACCCTCTGAAGAAGGAAAAGTGTCCAGCGTGGGGGCAAACCTGCTCTGCCTGCCACAGAAAGAATCACTTCAGGGCTTCCAAAGTATGTGGAATGAACAAAGTTCATGGAGTTCTAGAGAACGAGTATGCTTCTGACACCTCATCTTGTGAAAGCGTAAACACTGTGAGTGATGTAAATGCAGTCCAGACAGACAAAGGACCAGTATACTGCATGATGAAACTCCATGATCAGCGGGTCAAGTTCCAGATAGACTGTGGTTCCACTGTTAATCTCCTGCCAAGAAAATATCTCCGATCCACAGACGTAATACGTCCTGAGATAGTACATCTACAAATGTGGAACAGGACATCTTCCCAGTCCATAGGAAAATGTAAGGTCAAGACAGTCAACCCTATGACTGAACTGAAATATAAAGTTGACTACGTGATCGTTGAAGAAGACCTTACCCCACTGATCAGCAAGAAGGCCGCAGAACAGATGAAGTTTCTCACCTTCAACTACGACAGTTTTGAGCAAGTCCATGCAGCTAGCACTACAGACTTCGCGAAGGAGTACCCTGATGTATTCTCGACATCTCAGATTGGCATCCTGCCAGGCACTCCAGTGCACTTGACTGTCAATATGGACACTCAACCAGTCATCACACCAGCTAGGACAGTTCCTGAATCTCTGAAGGAGGTTGTCAAGAGCAAACTTGATCAACTAAAAGATCAAGGGGTCATCGAAGAAGTCGATGTACCGACTGACTGGGTGAGTCAGATGTCAGTTGCTCAGAAGAAGTCCGGAAAGGTCAGAATATGCATTGACCCCAGACCACTCAATGAAGCGCTAAAGAGGAAGCACTATACACTTCCTGTACTTGATGACATTCTGCCCTGCTTGACGAAAGCAACAACATTCTCCATCTGCGATCTCAAAGATGGGTATCTTCACTGCCCTCTTGATGAAGAGTCCAGCAAGCTGACTACTTTTGTCACTCCTTGGGGCAGATATAAGTGGAGAAGACTCCCCTTTGGACTCAAGGTCTCAAGTGAAATCTTTCAGAAACGACTTCATCAAGCACTAGATGGGCTGGAGGGTGTACGATGTGTAGCGGATGACATCATTGTTTGGGGTGATGATATTAACGAGCATGATCATCGACTCCACCAACTGCTCAAACGATGCCAGGACCTTGGGATGATCCTCAACAGTGAGAAGTCCAGGTTGTATGTCAAAGACGTTCCATTCTTGGGACATATCATCACAGATGGTGGACTGAAACTAGATCCCTCGAAAGTTGATGCCATAATGAAGATGCCGCCTCCAGCGAACAGAGACGACATCCATAGGCTGAGAGGGATGGTGAACTACTTGGCACGTTATCTTCCTCGACTGTCGGAGGTAATGACACCCATCAATGATCTGACCAAGAAGGGTGTTGAATGGTCATGGGATGCCAACCATGACAGAGCCTTCAAAGAGATAAAGAAGCTGCTCACCACCGCTCCTGTACTAGCATATTTTGATCAGTCCAAGAAGTTAGAGATCTACACAGACGCTAGTGCTCATGGTATCGGTGCTGCCCTGATCCAAGAAGGCAGACCAATTGCATATGCTAGTCGTGCCTTGAGTGACACAGAGTCAAGGTATGCAGTCATTGAAAAGGAAATGCTAGCAATAGTGTTTGCTCTGGAGAAATGGAACCAGTTCACTTTTGGCCGTCCAGTAATTGTGTACAGTGACCACAAACCCCTGGAGAGCATAGTGAAGAAGGCTCTAGACAAGGCTCCAAAAAGACTGCAAGGAATGCTCCTACGTGCGGCAGCATACGATATTGTGGTACAATATCTGAAGGGGAAAGACAACCACATTGCCGACCCATTGAGCCGCTCGCATCTGCCATACCAAACGGGACAGCAAGATCTGGAGGCAATAAACTCCCTGCAAAACCTGCGTCTACCTGCTGATCAAGTAGAGAGTATAAGAAGGGCGACGACTGACGACGAATCTCTACAGGCACTGAAGGACGTCATTCTCAGAGGATGGCCAGACCACAAAAGACAGGTTTCGCCATTAGTGACTCCATATTTCAGTATCAGAGATGAGCTTTCAACTACCCAAGGACTCATCTTCAGAGGAGAACGCCTTATCATCCCCAAAACACTGAGACGAAAGATTAAGGAAGATCTCCACTTGGGCCACAGTGGCATAGATGCATCTCTGAGACAAGCTAGAGAACATGTCTTCTGGCCTGGAATGAGCCAGGAAATCAAAGAGTGGATAGAAACTTGTGAGACTTGTCAGGAGAACGCAATCTCTCAAGCAGCACAACCACTGATGCCTCATCCTATACCTGACAGACCCTGGGCCAAGATCGGTATCGACCTGTTCCATCACAATGACAACAACTACCTTGTCATGATCTGTTACTTCTCCAATTTCTTCGAAATCACAAAGCTGGGAAGAACGACTGCGGAACCGGTCATAAAGAAACTGAAGCAGAACTTTGGCAGATATGGTATCCCTGACACCATCATAAGTGACAATGGCCCTCCATTCTCTTCCAAGGAATTTGCCAACTTCACCAGAGAATGGGAATCAGCCACAATACCATATCCCCCTACAACAGTAAGGCAAATGGCAAAGCTAAGTCAGCCGTGAAGACTGCAAAGAGACTGCTAAAGAAATGCCAGTCCACTGGAGAGGACATCAATATGGCGTTGCTCAACATCCGCAATACACCATCCCAAGGTGTCCATAGCAGTCCTGCACAACGTTTCCTGGGAAGACGTACGAAGACCCTACTTCCCACTACAGAATCTTCGCTTCAACCTCGAGGTCACACCATCAGTGACATCGAGAACCTCAAGAAGATGCAGCAACGCCAGGCGAAGTACTTTGATAGACACACAAAGTCCCTACCAGACCTACAGGTAGGCTCTGTTGTTCGTATGAAACCTTTCCACACCACCGACAAGAAATGGAAACGAGCAACAGTTGTAAAGAGACTTGATGAGCGATCTTATGAAGTTGAATGTAATGGCCAGACCTACATTCGTAACAGAGAACATCTGAGGGCCGGCAAAGCATCACAGCCAGATGTCTTCATCCCCACTTCTGCCTACCCTGAGATGGCTGATCGAAGACACAATGATGACGACTCCAGTCGACCACAGACCAAGGGTCCCTTACCCCAGACCCGATCTCGCTCTGATGTAGACGCTCCAACTAGTCTCAACCCGGATGTCCCACCTACACCGCATGAGTCTCCTAGGACGGAGTCCCGAGTCCCTTTGAGAAGATCCTCCCGTCAGCGACGTGAGCCAGAACGGATGAAGGACTTTATCAAGTACTAGGCAAATGACACCCCAATGTCAAAACTTCGAAGAAATATTTTTTGTTTTTTGTTTTAAACTATTTGGACTTACATTGGGTTGTATTTTCATAAGTTTTTGGCCTTGATTCAAAATTAAACTGTTTAGATGTTTCTTTACAATGATCCTGAGGAATGGATTAGAATGGACTAGAAAGGAACTGACAATACCTCTAAAGACTGAGAATGATAAACTGGACAGTCTCATTTCCGAGAGATATTAAAATTTCTCTCATTTTTATATGGACATTTCATTGTATATGGACATTTCATAGTTATAGATATCCATGCTTCGATGCAATTTTCTACACAACATTTTGGCTTATACTCAACCATCTTTTTGTTCTGGACAGGAAAAATACTCTCTATGCCAACTAAAAGAGAGAATTTTTTTTATAAGCTTTCATAAACATTTTGTTCCTTTTATTTTCTAAAAAATGAATGTTTTTTTATACTTTCCCAGGTGACTGTTTTGGCATTCTAAAAAAAAAAAAAAGAAGAAGGAGAGGAAAGCAACTATATGAACAGACGAAATTTGGCAAAACTTCTGTTCCTTTCAAAAGAGAACTAAAACATTTTTAAAGAAAATGATTCATTTTGATATTTTTCTGCATTTGTTTTTGTAAACATTGTAAAAATCACGTAAACTCTTTTGGACTACAGCATTCGTTTTATATCTTTGGCTCTTGGTTAATATATTTTGACCACCAAAAGTATTTACATTCTTGAGCACAAAGCTGAAAAAGGGAGGATGTAACAGTATCCTGTTTATGTGATTTATTCAACTGACAGACTATAATGTATATTCAGTTAGAGGGCGCACTCATGCTCTTTAATAAATACTTCTTCCTCACATGAAAAAACCTGTGCATGCTCTCTGATGTTCGAGTCAAGAAAACCACGTAATGAACCCATAACAATAATGTTACAATATCCATCACTTATACCAGATCATTATCACCTCATATATCACTGTGAATAACCCCCAAATGGTTTTTTCTGTACACCCAGAGCATTGTGGGCAGCAAACCTTGGTTTAGGGGCACTCAATTGGTGTGTGTGTGTGTGTGTGTGTTTTCAGGTGCGTGTTACACCCCCTTCCTAATGGAAGTTTTCATATTTTTTTGTAATGTACTCCCATACCTCTTCCTTCTGACAAAATTCTGTACCCCACAAGTAAAATCTATGTAAAGGCACACCCCCACACACACCCCACAATTGAGTTTCTTAATTGACGATTTCTCTATCTGTCCTTCAAACCCGCTTCAAATTCTTCCGCTTACATTAGAGGCATGATTATTACAATCATCTTTGTGACTGAGTTTATTACATGTGATGAGATGATACAATTTATTAGAAACAAAAATCTGCTGAAAGCTCTCTTATTTTCTTTATCATAATTATTCAAGTGAATACGAGCATCATTATTAAGTGTCATTAACTTTAAAAAGTGCCCCTAATTGTTCCTCCTGCATTCCCCAAAAAGGAGATAGTCTGCTTGAAACCCCGTCTTGGATTTATGAACAGTACTTGTATGATAAGTATTTATAGAGAATATATTGTATATCTATTGACATACACATGTCACATGCATTGGGCCTCCGGTAGCTACGCCAGTGCACAGTCCAGAGTTGAAATAACAATGGATGGAACACTTCGTTAACCCTTTCGAGACAATTGACCACATTTTGTGGTTTGGCTCAATAACTTTCGATTCAGAGCCCTAAAAAGTATAGCAGATACATGAGTAGAAAGAGCAAAAAATTTCTGCACACACTTTGTCAATTTTTGGTGCATGACCATGCTGCGTTTGATGCCAGGAATTTTTAAAAAGAGAATAAGCTTTAAATTCCTTAAATTGGCAACACACTGAGAGGTTCAAAGTCATTGTTGTTTTAAAATAAAAATTGGCATATTTTCCACTTTTCGACCAAATTCCTAACCATATATATTTTTTCAAAGATATTACACCTTATCCATAGGCCGCGGAACCCGGGGGGGGGGGGGGCTGCAGCCTTCCCCCCACTCTTTTGAGTAGACACGTTAAAAAGAATCTCGGAAAAAAGGCTCGAAAATGGTCATGAAATCAGATCAGCCCACCCACTTCCAAAAACCCTCCGCGGCCCCTGTTATTAGAGCCATATGGCACTAAAATAAAAATATCATTGTTGCCAATTTGAAGAACGAAATGTGATTGATTTAGCCCTTAAATAATTCCTGTCCTGAAATAAAAGGGTTAAAAAGCCCTTCTCCAAGCAGCGATCACCTATAAAGACTACAGTTTTTAGATTTCAGAATCTAGAAACAGAGTTATTAAAGGAAACCTGGGGCCTGTAACATAAAGAGATACAATCAATTGTAACACTTCAGTACATGGTTTGCCATATACTTATGACTGATATCAATCGTAAGATTGATTGTATCTCTTTATGTTACAGACCCCAGCATATATAAAGAACACATTCCTATAAACACTACTTTTCGTGGCTCCCTACTGCCCTAGGGCGGTCTTTCTATACTGTACGTTCAAAATGACATTGGGATTTGTTTATAATCATGTAGAGTAACATGAAACACATACGACAAAATCATTTTATGGTTACATTTTGTTACGTACATGCATATCAGCATATGTTGTTAGATTTTCATGAAAATTATCCTGAATTACTCTTTAATATACTACATGTAATATGCAAATTTATATCAACATTCTCGAAACATTATTCTTATACAGTATGATTTAGGCCCTTTATGGTCATTCCATTAAAAATATTTATATTTCGGACTACTAGTACTTTAAAAATCATACTATCACTTAAACAACCGTGTTGACCTAAAGATAGTCATTGGCGTTTGTCCCGTTTGGAGGCCTAGAAAAAGATAACCTATACTAGTAATTAATGGCCACCCTTGGGTTTTGCCAAAGAGAGATACTCTCATGCAAAGATATTTCTTTGATATGAAAGCGATGTTGGGAATAATGACTATTCAAATCTTAATTCGAGTCCCGATCCTGCCATCTTTTCTTGGTAGAGTTGATCAAATCGTCGGTTCTGATCTTCTGAGAAGTAATTCTTCCAATCTCCAACGACCCCTGCATACCGAGATACACACGAAGAAGAAAACAAAATTGACATTAATCCGATAAGGTTCTTTGATTAGAATAATTTTTGTAATTTTCATTCTAATTTGACCCCCCCGTTTCAATATAAGCCTACATGATACACATCACTTCGATGACTTTAATAAACATTAATAAACATTAATAAACATAAATTAACAATGTAATAAGTTTTTGTATCAAACAAGCGAAACCTAACCCTAACAATGAAACCTGTAATACATTGGAGTTTAATATGCAAATCATGCGAATTGCCCGAAGTTAATTTTTCGGCAACAAAGCTGATTGTTGTTCGGAGACCACATGGGATTCCAAATCCACAATAAAACTTCAACGGAAGGAACTCTAGGTTCACCATTTGCTACACAGGATTGTCAAAATGACTACAGATTCATTAATCCGATAATAAGATGAAAAAGTTTTTGAGAAGGAACATCCAAACATCTGATGATTACAAGTTACATGAATTTGTAAATGCTCGATATTTTTATACTTCGTAGACAAAAAGGGGGCACCTACAGAATGTTTGCAGTGGAGGGAGATTGATTTAGTATTGTGTTATCTCTATTGATCTCCTTCATGGTTAATTCATAAATGATAACACTAGATGAGCAAAATAACACCTTGAGCCTCTAATTGCTTGGGAACACTGCCCCAACCGAATCGACGCCCCGTATTGCCTGGGGACGCTGCCCTAACCGAATGGACACACCTCTGACCATTGGACTTTTTTGTCATTGGTTTCATTGGTTCCCTTGATTCTCGGTCTAATGTTTTACATCACAGAACGACCACTTGGTTATAGTGAGCTTATGCTTTAGACAGCTTTTAATCCACACCCTTGTCTAAAAAGGGGGTTTAAGTAGGGCCTAAGAAAAGGGTAATGTTTGGATATCTTTCATCTGACCAAAGTGACAAAGGACCAACGAAACAGAAGATCAATGGGACGGGATATGACCGACAGCCCACGAAACCGACAATGCCGATCTGATAAACCCTCAATTTTCAAAAGACGAAGGAGACTGGCCTGTCGGTCTCGTGGTCTGTAGCCTCAGTGGGACGTAGGATCTGGGACTGAACCTCCGAGGGGATGTGTAGAACAAAGAGACCTTAAGGCTGAATGAAGGAGGTCTTTAAGAGTCCTGCAAATCATGGCTAAATATTTTACCTTTCCTCATGAATGTACTCTTATTTGACTTGTCCATTTCCTTTTCGTAAGCGATGTCGGGGTTCGAACTCTTACTCTTCTTCATGAATTTGAAACTTGAAGCATCGACAATGCAATCAATTACGTCATCCGGTAAAGTTTTGCCCATGAACTCGGCGATCTGAACAACGGCTTTCCTTGAGTCCTTTAAAATTGAAAATAGAATTACAAAACTCTCGCAATGTGTTATAATAATGTTCACCTTCCACCTGCACAAACTCTTTGCATTCTTTGGTCGTGGATTCAGCCAACGAGGGGGCGCAAATGTGATGGGGTGGGTGAGGCGGCACCGGCAATATTAGCTGGATGAACTGAGGGGATCTGGATATGGGAAGAGGTAACATCTTCCTCTTTTCATATTTCTTTATTTTATATTTTCTTTCTCTCTTTTCACTTTCCTCCTATTTGATTGAGGGGCACGGATGAACTGAGGGGATCTGGATATGGGAAGAGGTAACATCTTCCTCTTTTCATATTTCTTTATTTTATATTTTCTTTCTCTCTTTTCACTTTCCCCCTATTTGATTGAGGGGCACGTTCCCCATGTACCCTTGTAGCTACGTCACTCCTTGCATCCCCTCTATAATTAAAGAAATTACTCACAAAATTCGTGGTTTTATTATTGATATCTTAATAATTCATCATTTAGATATCTTAATTTTGAAATGAACAAAATGAATTCTGACTAAACGGAAATCACGACCATAATCTCTAACTTTAGGTTCATCAGACAGAAATTATGTTGAACCTCTATTCACGTTTACACCTTACCTGCTTCATGTCTTCATAGGTTAGGAAAAGAACGTTACGATGATTCCTTAGCTTCCACCAGTAGAGGGTGTGGTCAAACCAAGAACCGCCAAAAGCTGGACGATGGGGAAAAGTATAATGATGACGAGGTGATAATGTACGCAAGATGACAAATCTTCGTTTTTATACCACTCCCAAACTTTCTCATACCAACAACATGACCGTGGTCAAAATCATTAGCACCAAAAACAGTTTTAGATCCTCATTATCAATTAAATGTTACCATTAAGCCTTCAGTTGGTTATTGTCTGGCCAGCCTCTCTGTAAGATCTTCAGCGGACTGGTACCGTAACGCCGTAGACGTGTACAGTCAGCGACGCTCAATCATGGAAGGAATGAAGGAATGCATATGGCATATTGAGTGCGGCGACCTTTTGTGGCACACATGGAGATAGGGTAGATTAGGCTTGTCTTATTAGAGCTTCTGTGAGTGAGGAGCCAGCCGAACTTTCCCTATGGGTGAGCCTCTTAAACTGTTGGAGAACGAGGCACTAAGCAAGCACTGGGTTTCTGGTAGGATTAGTTTAGCACCAAGGTGTGTGCCTCTGGTTCCCTTACACTTATTTGCTGTAGCCCAACACCATGCTGTGCCCACCCCAGTGGCTACACGTTGTGGGTTAATTGATACCTGTAAGTCAACGCTGGGTGTTGGGAAGAGAGAGTGGTCCGACCGTCCTGGGATTGCACAAACCACTTCCACTTTAATAATCATCGTGCAGGTTTCTTCTCTGTCGCCTTTTCACCAAGATTTGTGTAACTCTAAGTCCTGCGGCGAGGAAGAGGGTGCTTTCGGGAGCCTCTAGTCACAACTCCCCACGTATGGCGGTCTGGGTGTGATGGTCGTCGTGGTGTCAACTGGAGCAATGGCCCAGCTCGTATCCTGCCCAGATGACAAGGCAGCCCTTTTCAGGGACAGCACTGCCTTCTCCCACTTGAGAGAGAGAGAGAAAGAGAGAGAGAGAGAGAGAGAGAGGGGGGGGGGTATAAAATAGCCCCTAAACAAAGCATGCTCCACCCTTGAGTTGTTCGCTTACCGCGGCGGACTGGCCATCCAACTTTGCGCTGCAAACAAGAAAAGAAATAAGTTAAACAAACCAGATGTAACAAACGAGCCGGATGTAACAAACAAGCCAGATGTGACAAACAAGCCAGAAAAAGAGAAACATGCCGAATAAGTTGAACATAGCTGCATGGAATGTTCGTACTCCTCAAGATAATAACAACAGCTTGCAGCGTTGGACAGCCATTGTGGCACAGGAGTTACGACGATACAACATCTCCATAGACTCGTCTTCCTGATTGGATCCAGCTGACATAGTCCGGCTCTGGCTACACCTTCTTTTGCATCTGACGTCCGGAAATCTACTTGACTCCCTTCCTCATGGAGTTAACAAACGACTGATGGTGCTTTGCCTCCATCTTGATAGCGGCTACATTAAACTGATAAGTGCATACGCACCAACAATGACTCATACGGATGAAACCAAAGAGAAGTTCTATGAAAACCTTGACAGTCTCATCCAAGCTACACCTCACTCTGACAAGCCCATAGTTGTGGGAGATTTTAATGCTCGTACTGGTGCTGACTACACAACCTGGGACCGAGTCATCGGCCACCATGGTGTGGGGAAGGAGAACGCCAACGGTACTCTCCTCCTCTCCTTGTGTGCTCAGCGCCAAATTGTCATCATGAATACACTGTTCCAGCAGAAGAAATAATACAAGACAACGTGGATGCACCCGCGATCTGGCCACTGCAACCAGGTTGATTTCACCATCGTTAGACAACGGGAAGTCCATGACATTCTTCATACTCGGGTAATGAGGGGAACCACCTGCCTCTCTGACCACCGCTTGTTGAGATCCAGAGTCGCATTTATCTTCAAGCCTCCCAGACGCAGAGTTCGCATCGCACCAGTGAAGAAGATCAATGTAGCAAAGATTTCTTCCCCACATATCAGTGCTTACTTCAAATAGGAACTTGCCACTGCCCTGCTGAACTTTGACTCTACTCAGTATGGGACCATTGAGAATCATTGGAATGCACTAAGGGACTGCATTCGTTAGTTTGCAGAGGACGTCCTGGGGTTCACCAAGCGTAAGCGTGACTGGTTTGACGAGAATGACACAGCAGTAATTGAATTACTAGATCTGCTACACTGTGTCTACATAAACTATTTAAGCGACAAGGCCTACGCAGAATGAAGGATCAATAGTGGATGAACAGAGCAGCAGATCTTCAGGCTGTGGCTGACAAGAATGACGTAAAAGCATTTTATGACAGCTTGAATGCTGTCTACTGTCCAACATCCAGGGGAAGGACACCTGTGTACTCCTCTGATAGCCAGACATTGATCAGAGATCAAAATGGATTGAACACTTTAAAGGTGTTCTGAATCGAGAATCCATAATCTCAGAAGAAGCAATCTTCCAACTTCCACAGCAGCCTATCATTGAAGAACTGAACAACCCCCAACTGTCGATGAAGTCGCAAGAGCCATCCGACAGATGTCAAAAGGTAAAGTGTTTGGTGCTGATTGCATTCCCCACAGGTGTACAAGTGTGGTGGGGATATCATGGCTACACGTCTTATCCAGCTTTTTGCGGCCATTTGGAACAGCGAAGCAGTCCCACAGGAGTTCCGAGATGTAACGATAGTTCATTTGTTTAAGGGAAACCGGCACCTTTGTGACAATCATCGCGGTATCTCTTTGCTGTCCATAGCAGGGAAGATTCTTGGCCGAGTTCTCTCAAACCGGCTTACACACCATATTGCAGACATCATACTTCCTGAGAGTCAGTGTGGGTTTCGAGCATCACGCAACACATGGGACATGATGTTCTCCCCTAGACAAGTCCAGGAGAAATGCAGGGAGCAGAATCAAGAGCTCTACATGGTGTTTGCCGACCTAACAAAAGCATTTGACTCTGTTGGGAGAAAGGGCCTCTGGGGTCTCCTTGCGAAGGTTGGCTGTCCTGAAAAGATCATCAACATCATCCGGTCTTTCCATGATGGAATGGTTGGTCGCGTCATTAATGAAGGCTCCATCTCTGATCCATTCCCTGTCAACAATGGAACAAAGCAAGGCTGTGTCATGGCACCCCTATTTTTCAACATTGTTTTCTCTGCCATACTCCAGGATGCCTTCAAACACAGCGATAAAGGAGTTGATAAAGGATAAAGGAGTCATGATCCGATTCCGCACTGATGGCAGTGTCTTCAACCTGCAGAGGCTGAAGCCAAGACAAAGTTATCACACATGTTGCTTCGGGACCTTCTTTATGCTGATGACTGCTGCTTAGCCACCCACAACCTGGAGGATATCCAGAGTATCGTTGATGACTTTGCCAGGGCCACCTGGCGATACGGACTGACAATCAGCATAAAGAAGACAGAGGTACTCTACCAACCTTGCCCTGGTGCACATCCAACCAACCCTGTCATCACTCTTAATGAACCACTCAAGGCTGTTGACAAGTTCTGCTCCCTGGGTGGTACCGTATCGCAGAACGCCAAGATCGACGATGAGGTGACGATACGCATCAGCAAGGCCAGTGGGTCGTTCGGACGATCAGAACATCGCTTTTTGTCTGAATGTGGTGTTCAGTTGAGCACCAAGATCCAAGTCTACCGCACTGTGGTACTGTCTGTCCTTCTTTATGGCTGTGATTCCGTACCGCTCCCATCTGAAAAGGCTTGAACTATTCCACATGTGCTGCCTCAGAAAGGTCAGTGGTGTTTTCAGGAAATACAAGATCACGAACACCAAGATTCTGCAACGGTGCAACATAACCAGCATTGAGTCCTTCATCATGCGAGCACAACTGCGCTGGGCTGGGCATGTCTCACGTATGGGTGACGGACGTATCCCCAAGTTGCTCCTATTTGGACAGCTTGAAGAAGGGAAACGGTCGCAAGGAGGACAGCGCAAGCGATACAAAGACGTCCTCAAAGCTACCCTCAAGTCTTGCGGGATTGAACCGTCATCATGGGAGGCTCAGGCCAGCACCAAGCAGGATGGCGTAAAACCTGCTAAGAGGCCATTTCTCACTTCGAAGATTACCGCACCGCCCATCTAGTTGCTCGTCGGGAGGCCCGACATGCAGCTATACGCAACCTGCCACACCCACTATCACCAACACAACAAGGCACCCGTCCTTACTGTCGGAAACACTGTGGGTCAAAGATAGGCCTCGCTAGTCATAGAGGCATAAACACCCGCCTTAGACAGTTAACAGGGAATAAGATTCGTCGTCTGCGACGACTTACTCCTTAATTGTAGGATCGGCATATCATGCATATTGGCATTATTTGACCATTCGTGTGAAATAAATTTGGGAAGTATAAAGGAAGGCTAAGGACACAAAAAATTGTATCCTCAACAGCTAGGGTTGACACTGGTTGACAAAGTGAGCATGTGAAGGCCTTGAGATATACTGCTACAATAGCAGAGTGTAAGCTATTTTATGGTATATGTTTTGTCTTATTTTTACAACATTTCAATCAACTATGCTCTATTAGGCATTTTCTCGATCTAAGCAAAATGCATGCTGAGTAGAAATGGTTAGCACATTCATAACGCAATTCTTTACATTTTTATAACAAGACCGTAGCCTACCAGGAGACCTACCTCTGTCAGCGATAAATTCTTCAAAGAACTCATCCCACGACGCATAGTCGGGGAGATCCTTGAAAAGCAGGTGGAAGTGGTAGTAAGACACGGCCGTGTCCTTTGGGTTCCTTGCCACATACACAACCTTGGCCTTGGGGTCTTCTTTGAGTCCCCCAGGGAGGAATCGTGGATCCACGTGTGTTTTCAATATTCTGGGAGTGTCGGTTGGCATCGCGTCTGCAGTTTCGACGCACGTTGGCGCGGTCTCCATCTCCGCCTCTGTCTTGTACTAAGAACAATATTTGAAATTTGAAGTCAGTCACGTATTAACATTTTATTTGTATCAAGAACACTTTGTCTTACAGAGTGAGCAAAGTGTGGAAACAGTGTTAATAAAGTGTAGTAACATTTCAACCCTTAAGTCCACTCTCTGGTCATACTTTTTTGAGTCGACATTACGATTATAAGTATTTGGTCGTGTGCACACACCATGCCTCAAGTATTGAGTGGGTCTTATTTACCCACGGTAGCCACATCAGTACTGATGCTACTCTTCATGTGGGCCCTGTAATAATTATTATTACCCAAGTATTGCCAGGTACCCATTTAATACACCTGGGTCGAGACGGACAAATATGGGCAAAACACCTTGTCCACGAATGTAAGCACTTTAAAGGCTTAGGGTCCAAAGAATTCACCGATTTACCACATTACTACCACAGTAGTGCATGTTTCACATTATAAAAACAGTGAACACGTCGTTTCCCCACAGTCTACACTGAACGTATTCAAAACCCATTATTTGGTCAGACATGTTTTCTCGAGAGAACATATAAAATATGTTACTCATGAAATATTACGCAAAATTTATCTGTTCCTTCAAAGATTTTGAGAAAAATTATTTACCACATTACTACCACAGTACTGCATGCCTCACATTGTGAAAACAATGAACACTTCGTTTTCCCCCAGTCTATACTGAGCGTGTTCAAAACCCATTATTTGGTCAGACATGTTTTCTATACAGAACATATCAAATATGTTACTCATGAAACATCATGGAAAATTTGTCTCTTCTTTCAAATATTTTGAGAAAAATAATTTACCACATTACTACCACAGTACTGCATGTCTCACATTGTGAAAACAGTGAACACTTCCTTTCCCCACTGTCAAAGAATGCAGAGGTAGTCAAATGATGAACTAAGGCATCATGACTATCTATTCGCCTTGGTGAGCCCGACTTTCGAATAGCCAATCAAGAATATTCATATTCTTTTTCTGATCACTACTACATATAAATTTAGAAGTACGTCCATGGCCTGATAATCTGATTTGCTCAGATTTTACTCGATTTTGTTTATGCATCCACACTTGCTGATTATGAATGAAATGTTTAATTGATATCTAATGATAATAAGATATTAATGTATGTAAATAAAGCTTAAACACGTCATCATTGAAGCAAACGTCTTGCAGATGCACACCTCGAGAACTCCTAAAGCCAGTGAGTGAGACAGAGAGAGAGAGAGAGAGAGAGAAAGAGAGAGAGAGAGAGACAGCAATATTGATGGAGAGACAGAGAGAGAGAGAGAGAGTTAGACACATCACTACACTTCTACTAATTATACACTAACGATGTCATGATGGTTACATGTAGTTTTTCAGAAGGTTGGCAATTCCGAAGGATCGCTTTTCCGAAAATGAAAAAGGGTTCATAGTTTCGAAAATCAAATAGGGTTCATAATTCCGATGGTTTGTAATTTCGAAAAGTTTGGTAGGGCTCTATTGCATTTCGGGAATTTCGAACCTTCGGAATAACGAAGTAACCTACGGAGAAATGCATCAAATGCTCGGAATTACGACCCCCCCCCCCCTGCTATGGGAAATTTGTGTTTCGGAATTACGAACCTTCGGAAAAACGAGTACACCCGTCATGGTGTACAGTAGTGTAACCACTCAATACCAACGGTGGATCCAGGGCCATAGGGGCACTAGCCCCTTCCCCGCCAAATAGAAGATGCTTGTGCCCACCCCTCGCCAATTAAAGATATTATCGAAGAATTCAATAATTATTTTTTGTCCACTGGGAAGAACATAGCGGAAAGCATTCATACAGATAAATCTTTTGATTGTTATTTACCAGTGAATAGAACACTTAATTCCCTCTTTCTGAATCCTACATCTGTACATGAAATCATTAAAACTATATCCAGCATGAGACTATCTAAGTCTACGGGTCCGGATGAGATTTCATCGAGGGTAGTTAAGTGTTCTACTCATTATATTGCTGAACCTTTATGCTATATTATTAATAAATCAATATGTTGTGGGGTCGTGCCTGATAAACTTAAACTATCTAAAGTAGTACCCATTTATAAGAAAGGTGATGCCAATGACATGTCTAATTATCGACCAATTGCAATCCTCCCTGTTTTCTCAAAGATTATTGAAAAAATCATTTATTGTCGACTGTATAAATTCTTGCAAGTAAATAACATATTAATAGATGAACAGTTTGGATTTCGTAAACAATTTTCAACTGATTTAGCGATTCTTAATTTATCTCATTGTATTCAAGAAGAAATGGAAAAATGTAACTATTCTATTGGAATATTTATGGATTTATCTAAGGCATTTGACACCATCGACCATCACATTTTGCTGAAAAAAATTAAACATTATGGAATTAGAGGGATAGCACATAACTGGTTTGTTAGCTACTTGAAGGATAGACAACAGTATGTGATGGTCGATGGTGTCAAATCATCTATAAAGAATATTGAGCATGGAATTCCTCAGGGCTCTGTACTGGGTCCCCTTCTCTTCCTTGTATATATAAATGATATTATTAATTCTTCTGACTATTTTAAATTCTCCCTGTTTGCTGATGATACTGTAGCAATCATGAGCCAAAAAAAATTAAATACACTTTACTCGTCAGCAAACAGGGAGATGTCAAATGTGTCTTTATGGTTTAAGGCTAACAAACTAGCTTTGAATTTAACTAAGACAAATTATATATTATTCAGATCAAGGAAAAGAAGGGTACCCCAAACACTCCCACAGTTGTTTGTCGATGATGTCCCTATCTCACAATTGCATGATGTTAAATTTTTAGGTGTCATAATTAATGAATATCTTGACTGGACTCCACATATATCAGTATTATCAAAATCCATTGCCAGAAGTGTCGGTATTTTGCGAAAATTAAAATTTGTCTTACCTTGTAATGTCTTACAAATTATTTATTATGCACTATTACACTCATATATGAATTATCGTAACCATGTTTGGGGGAACACATATATCTCTCACCTTAGTAAAATACATATTCTCCAAAAGAAATCAATGAGAATTATTACAAAATCAAACATGAACTCAAGTAGTGGCCCTTTATTCAAAAAACTAAATATTTTGCCCATACAAAAAATGATTGTTCTTAACTCATTAATATTTATGTATCTAATTAAGAATAAGATGTTTCCTGAAAAATATTGCAATATATTTGTTCAGAATTTCAATGTTCATTCCTATTCAACTCGCCAGACTAAACATTTTCATCTTCCCAAATTACGTTTAACCTCTTCATTACACTCTCTTTCTTACAATGCTATCAAATATTGGAACAATTTAAATAATTCAATTCAAGAAAGTACTACCTTATCTAGATTCAAAAAAATTTGTAAAACCCAGTTATTACAGGAATAGGTTTTTGGTATGCTTGAGTGAGTGTCTGAGGGTGGTGATGATGTATGTGTGTGTGTTTGTGTGTGTGTGTATCTTAATTGTGTGAATATGTGATTCTGCTTATGTATGTATTATATTTGTTACTGTATTTTTTTCATTACTTCGCTTTGTATTTTTATTTAACAATTTACTTGTTTAATGTAAAAGGGCCAACCTCAACAAGCTCTGGCTTCAATTTGGTCCTTACCATATACTTTGTATTTTATCTTGTTTGCTTTGTATTTTGATATTGGTAAAATAAATGAACTGAACTGAACTGAATGTGTCCACAGGCTTAATTTGAGAGCTTTTTGTTACTTGTTAGTTATATTTAGGGGAAGGGGATGTTTTCATATTTAATTGTCAGCGATTTTTAAAAGACTTGTGCCCCCCCCCCCCCTGGTAAAAGATCCCTTTATCCGTTATTGGATATAATTGGTGCTTATTACCACTCCAGCGTCCGGTACATCAGGAACTTCTAAGAAAGGAACCAACTTGGAGATATGCTTCCCTTCAAAGTATGACAGATCGGCTTCCACCTGCACCAGCAACATGATCTGCTGAGCCCACGTGGTTCCTGTTACCATGGATACAATGGGGAGAAAGATGCACCATTATAATACAGTTCTAAATTTCCTCTTAAGCTGCTAAGGTTGATTTAGATACACATTACATACAGAATCGGGCACTGAAGTGAGAAAAAAAAAATAATAATGGCAAAAGTCGGATGGCGGAATTTTTAACCATGTTAACAGTTCAAGTACAAGAACGTGTTAAGCAAGGCTGACACTTGCACGATTCTGTGGCACGCATTGGCATGACTCGAGTCGTGCCAGTGCGCAAACTAGTCGTAAACTGGCGTGAAGTGTGCGTAAACCCGTCGTGACTGTGTGCCATGTCGGTTCGAGAATTTTGAAATGTTCAAAATTTTGGTCACAACAAAATTTCGCGACCGGGTCGTGAACTATGCGCAAACTGTTCGTGAACTCGTCGTGAACTCGTCGGGACGATGCGGGAGGATGCGTGCCAGTGCGTGGCAGTGCGCGCCATGCCACGACTGTCACGAACTGCCACGAATAGTTCACGAACAGCTCACGTCGAGTTCACGAGTAGTTCACGACATGTTCACGAATTGGTGCACGTCGCAGTGTGGCCGTGCCTTCCCACTGAAACGGTCACGTGTACTTCACGCATTGATGGCACAAGCAGTTCACAACTAGTTTACGCACTTCACGAACAGTTTCCGCATGGCACGAGCAGTTCACGACGAGTTCACGAGCAGTTCACGACTACTGCACGACAGTGGCGCTCGCGTCGGTGCGAGGGTATATATAGGGCTTCCTGGACACTGCTCGCCATTCCAGAGATCGCCAGCGAAGAGACAACTTATATCACAGAGACAACATGCCTAAAACAAAGCAGACACGAGGAAGAGCAAAGCAGAGAAGGCCAGAAGCCGACAGGCCAGAGGCAGAGACCGCTGAGAGAGATCATTCCCCCCAGTCATCCATATCAAGTGTCGATGTTATCCCGGAGACACAGCAGGATCCACTCGAAAGCCAGAGACAGCCATCGAGTGAGGACGAGGCTACCAGGCAGCAGAAGAAGCGGGTCCGGGTGTCCAAGAAAGAAATCCCTGAGTACCGCTGGACAGAAGAGGCCGAGTTGAGGTTGGCCGAGCTTGTGAAAGAGAACCCCCAGCTGTATGACAAGAAGCAGAAGGAGTGGCTCAACGTGGCGGCCAAGAACAGCCGGTGGGACCGAGTCGGAGAGCAGCTGGAGCCTCCTGGCACTGGTCCCCAATGCAAGAAGCACTACGAGAACATGAGAACCAGGGTGGGGAAGATTATGAAGAAGGGGAAGAAGAGTGGGGCTGGCCAGCCACAGAGGAGTGCCCGTGACGACCATATCATGGAGACCTGGAGTTTCCTGACGCAACACATCGTCCGGGGAGAGACAGTCCCCAGTGAGCAGTTTGCTATCCCAGAGTCAGCTGCAGTGACGATCAGCGACGATGACGATGATGAAGTGAGGTCCACAGGTTCCCAGAGCCAAGCATCTACTACCACCGGGAAGGGCAAGGGCAAGGGGAAGCGGTCCAGGCCACCAACAACAGAGACAGCCACCACAACTTTTTATTGTCCATAAAAAAAGAAGATATGTACATTTTTTTGCATTCAGAATGGAAGAAATGTATACACTAAAGGACAATATATTTCCAATCAAAGGCTTAAATATGACTATTTCTTTCCTAGAGCAACCAGGTAAAGGCATCTTCTCTTCTCTGCAATGATTGTGTCTCTGGCATTCAGCATGTTGTCTCTTCCACAGCCAATCCTAAAATGACCAGGGGTTGGGGAGGCCCCCTTTTTATATGGCGTGCCCAAGTCGGCACGACACCGTCCGAATTGCGCAAACTCGTCGTGCCAATGCGGGAAGTGCGTAAACTATGCGCAAACTATGCGCAAACTATGCGTGAACTCGTCGTGCCAGTTCGTGTCAATGTGGACACTGATGGGCACGCATTCGTGAACTATTCGTGAACTCGCCGTGAACTCGTTGTGAACTATGCGCGAACTAGTCGTGAACAGTGCGGGAGCCTCCCAGTTCGTGCCCCAAAATGGCACGACTTGCCACGACAAAATCGTGGCCAAAAGTCGTGCAAGTGTCAGCCTTGCATTAGTCTGAAACAATTATACGTAGATGTGAAACACATCAAAATGTAACTCGGCTTAAATCGATGGAAATCGTAACGATTCGGAGCATTTTGGACTTGTTAGAAGTTGCTAGATGTAATTTCCTGAGTTCCCTAAAAGTTTATATGCCGAGCAATACCCATCAAACTCGTACTCGGTTCGTACCCAACTCGGGAGAGGGAAAGAGGAGCTTCAAGTTTACCCACCTGTCTTTGGATAAGTGACCACGAAAACGTCATCCGATCGAAGTTTGAAATTCATAGTCTGCTCAATACACTTTCTGGGGTAGAAAAAGCTCTGGATTGTGTTTTCGTACTCGTAGCAGACTTTGGCAACGCACGCCGGAGCTTCGGCGAGGAGGGAAGACATTCTCCCGTCCCAACCACGCACAGCATCTATTAAAAAAGAAAAAAAAAATCAGTTTATAAAAATCACTTTCATCTCGAAATGTATGTTAACTATGATATGAATATCATTAAAAACATTCTTGCTTTTATTTCAACTGAAAATTCATTATCATTTTGTCATCTAAAGGCATACACGTTTATTCATTTTTTGTATCATAAAGAGGCCTACAAAATCAAAGTTTACATTTATTATACAGAGGATGGAGGCGAGATCCCTTAAAAGTACGAGGCTTGTGATGGGGTCTACATAAGGAGAAAAATATTATATCATAAGATATGACATTCTGTAAGCAAAACCAAACTACTTCCTCCCTTCTTCTTCTCTACTCCCATATGTACTTTGATATAACAACATATAAATTATGGAATATTAAAATGGGAGAGCAAGCCCCCTGTAGAGCCCACAAATGTAAAAATCAACCACAAATGTAAAAATAACCACAAATGTAAAAACATTGCACCCGCAAATGTCAAAATAACCACAAATGTCATAACATGTCAACCACAAGTGTAAAAATAACCACAAATGTGAAAAAAATCGCCCACAAATGTAAAAATCTGTTTAACCACAAATGTAAAAACATTTCGCCTACAAATGTAAAAATTTCCATTTTTACCACAAATGTAAAAACTCATTGCTTGCATAATGCACCTATGTAAGATCAGTTATTATAATGGTAAATTGCCACTTAGTCTAATGCCAATTGCTCCAATAACCAAATGGTCTAACATCATTCGGTCTGACAACAATTCGTCCATCACCAATTCGTCTAATCAACATTTCGTCTATAGCCAATTCGTCTAAACATGACTTGATCTAATAATCAGTTCGTCTAATGTTCACTTGCTCCAGTATCTATTTCGGCTAAAACCAGTTGGTCTAATCATCATTTCGTCTAATAGCCATTTTGTCTAAACCCAGTTGGTCTATCACCCACATCGTCTAATCATCATTAAGTCTAATCATCGTTTGCTCCAATTCTCAGTTCGTCTAATAACCGTTTGGTCTAATGTTTATTATTTATATAACCATTTGGTCTAATAATACAGACAAATAGGTTAGCCTGTCATAGTTACATAGGTTTATTGCCACTTCGTCTACAGCCAGTTGGTCTAATAGTCAATTGGTCTAACATCATCCGGTCTAATATCAGTTGATCAAATACCCATTTGGTCTAATACTACAGACAAATAGGTTAGCCTGTCATAGTTATATATACACTGCATGGGCCGTGGAACCGGGCCCCACGCGGGGGGGGGGGGGGGGGGGTAATGGAGCGGCAGCCCCTTCACTTTTTGAGTAGACACGTTTCATATAATTTTGTTTAATGATTATGTACAGTATACATACTTCTAGAAGAGATCACATTTTAAAGATAATACATGGTAATAATATTTGGGCGCTCGCTTCGCTAGCTTGCAAAATGTCGAAAAGGGTTTTTGGTACCCGGGCAAGAGGCGTCAGTCCCCACTTCCAAAAAACGTTCCATTTCCCTGCATTGTGGTACATGTAGTAATAATGATGATAATAATGAAGAGAAACAGAATGGCACAATGAGAGAGAGAGAGATTATGGGAGAATGAATATAAAAAGTAATATAAGGAAAGACGGAAGTGAAGTTTAATCGATGTATATTACAATACAATAGGGAGGATCGAAAGTTAATGGAGAAAAGGATAAAGACATAAGGCGATTATAAAAAAAAGGTCACTATAAAAAAAAAAGAACATAACGAAATTAGAGATGTAAAGCAAAAAAAAAAAATAAAAAGAAAGCATATTGCAAAATAGGCAAGATGATAGAAAGATAAACCAAGGAATAAAGAGCGAAAAAATTAGAGAGACAAAAAGAGAAGAGAAAGATGATAGAATAAATAATATAAAGATTAACATACGGGAAGATGGAAGAGGTGATAGAAGGAATTAAAGAATAACACAACTAAAGAAAAGATGGAAAAATGAAAGGATAAAAGCAAGGAATAACATAACGAAAGATAGAGAAATGATTAGGATAAATATATACATAAGAGAAAATAGCGAAATAAATCAAAGGATAAAAACAAAATCACAAATGCAAAGTGCAATAAAACAATAATTGAAAATTCACTAAAATTTTAATGGATTAATCAATTAATCAATCAATTAATTCACTTGATAATTGATTAAACACATGTAATCAATTCATGCCATGCTCCATCAGGTCACCTTTTTTCTCCTCTTGTATCCAAGGGTATGGGCACGAGCGTAGTCAGAATTATTTGACAGGGGGTGGGTCAAAGCCAAAACATATACTACCACTGGGTAGGATTCCAAATACTGCGAGCGAGCTAAGCGAGTGAGAGAAAAATAAAATGTGTTTTAAATGGCAAAATTTTATTTCATCAGTCACCAATAGGTGAAATGTAGAGCTATATCTCCGGTCATCTTGTTGACAGGAATCATTCATATTAATAAAGTTTTTAGGAAGTGAAGCGAACGGGGGGGGGGGGGGCACTTTGATGTTCTTTTATATAGAAAGGTAACCCTAATATCTGGGCGCCATGGCGATAGGGAAGTGACGTGCCCGAAAATTGTCATAACAATGAATATTCTTGGAAATAATTATTACAATATCATACTATGGAAATATTCATGGTTTTGTGATTGAGCGAAGCGAGAGACCGAAAACGCTCTTTACTATCTCCCAAATGTTATTTCCAAAATACCCCAAGTGTTATCATGGTTATATTGGGGCATCTTATTATTTCTGATTATAGTTTCCAGAAGTCGATGTTTTATAAAATACTCTCATGGCACCCCGGTTGAACAGGCTGTATTAGAGGGCCATAATTTAATGGCCTGAATGACTAGACCGGGTCCGCCAGGAATACTCCATGCAACATGAGAGCCGGAAAATTTTCCATTTTGAAGTGAACAGACACAATAAATACCCCCCCCCCCCTCTCTCTCTCTTTTCCAGTATAGTTTCTATATTTCACTATTATATTCCACTACCACAGATTTCATTTGAGTCTTATCATGCTTATCACTGCTTATCTTCCCACGTTATCTTTGTATGGTGTTTTAAGTAATCTATCTCCTTGTGTTGTCAGGATTTCCTGTCAAATCTAACACTTTTTAAATATCAAAATACATCATTGAGCACTTTAATTTTGTCCTATAGCCTGGGTTCTTAATTATTTTGTTACGAGGGCCAGAAATATTCTTGAAATTACGTCGCGGGCCACAGAGTATTATATATACATACAAAGACGCATGGGACTCACGACTCTTGCCCGAATAAATTGTGTATTAGCTTTCTGTTTTTTGTTTTGTTTTGTTTTGTTTTGTTTTAATTATTATTATTATCATTCAGCGAGCGAGCGAAGCTTGCGAGCAAAAAAAAAATGACACTTTAGAATCGTGAAATTGTAATTTCGTCGTCAAAATGTGCTAATTTAGATTAGATATAAAAAAATACAAAGAGACCATTTTACTGCCCAAAAATGAAATGGTGGGTGCCCGAATGCAGGAAAATTTTTGATATTCTCGGGGGAAAGGGCTCCAGGCCCCATCCCCCGCCACAGACGTTAATGCATACATACCCGAATGGCTCATCTAAGGACGGTTAAACGATTTTAGAATACACCCTCCTTATTTTTTCTTTGTTTGATTAAAAAAAAACACACCAAAACTATAATAATAATTATGTGGTAGGGCAGGGAACAGATAAATATGATACGCTATTTGCGAGCGAGCAAAAAAAATGGATACTTTTATTCTTATCAATAGTTAGGATGATATATTATGTATCAACATAGTTCTTAAAACAATATTTTTTTTCTTCTTACTCAGATATTTTTGGCGGGCCGCATGAAATCATTTCGCGGGCCACAAGTGGCCCGTGGGCCGCACTTTAAGAACAGGGGTCCTATAGGCTGATAGGAATCAATAATCACCCAAAGGTCAGATGTCAAAGTCAGTATGATAATTAAAATGTCATTCAACAGGTTCAATGGTCAATCAATTTCAAAATATCTCCATTCATTTTTGTCAGATTTCATTCGAATTCGTCCGACCTGGCAATCCGCTGCCAAATTTTATCATCGAATCCATCTTAGGGAAGCCGATTTAAAGAAATTTTCATTCAAATTTGTCACATAGACAAGACCTTACAACGGGCGGGCAACGATTTTGAATAACTCTTTGAACTCTTTCAGTCTTTTGACAAAATCGATAGCAAAATGAAAAATAAATTCGGAAAATGAATGGCCCAAAACAAAATTGACCATGTTGACTAGGCCTTATAAATGACTGTGCAATATTATGAAGTTGCAGGACAAAAGCAAATAAAAAAGTGTTCAAATTGACTGGAAACCATATTATCTCACATTATTTTCCACTTTCCTTCACCTCTCCCCTTTCACGTAACCCCCTTGTACGCCCCTCCCCTATCTAAGCCAGTTGGTATGGAGATGATTTAAAATTTTCTGATGTCACTTTGGATTTCTTTTTCGAACCCTCTGAACCACCCCCATTCCCGGCCGGTTACAGGACTGCCACGGACCTACTACAAACGACGACGATAATTATTTGAATGACGTTTTGAAAAAAAATCGATTGCAACATGGCATACTGTACAAAATTCGAAAATGAATGATGAAAGATGACAATGATTAATTCTAGATTTGATTAAGAAGTTACGGGACAAAATCGAAATAAAATGTATCAAAATAGACGGAAAGACGGATATTTTATCACATTATTTTTCCATTTCCATCATCTTTCCCCACGCTTCTTTTTTTGTATTTATCTTTTTTTTTTTAGCGGACCTCTGCTTGCCAACGGGGGGGGGGGGGGGGGGGGGGGGTTCGTTCGAACCAACTGACCCCCCCCCCCCCCCAGTTTCGGGCCTGAGTTTCCGCATACGCCCCCTGTGGTTATTGTTATCGGGTACTGTGGACGGTGTCTTTTATTCAGTAGCAACACCGGGATTTCAAAGAGGATTGGGGCAAAGTGATGGCTGTGTGTTTGTGAAATATTCCCCCCCCCAAAAAAAAAAAAAACAGAGGAAAACAAGAAATGCTGTCTGAGGGCCCCATGCAAACATTTATAATTGGTCGAATTTAAAATCCCCAATTAATCAATCAATCAATCAGTCAATGATCAATCAAAGAGTTACGATTGCCTATATCCTATCTAGGTATAGATCTTGAATTGATCTCAAAGTGAAGCTGAAATTGATATCAAACTCATTCAATGACAAAGCAAAGGGCCCTGGGAGCCAGGGGTGCTGGGGATGTTGCAGCACCCCTTTTTCAGCACTGCGCGTTGTACTTGGGTTGCTTGGGGGGAGGGGTATATGGTATATTACCATGGGGTTGTGCAGCACAAGCACAATTGAACAGAATACTTCTTCAAAAAAAAAGTACTTAGAATTATTTTTCATACAAATTACAGATCTCATACTGATATTTTATTTTTCGAAAATAACATCCTCAAGGTGAACGGCATTCATCATTTCCAGCATGTGTCCAACTAGGCCAATTTATGGACATATTAGGTAAAAATGAACTCCCTGCCATTTTTAACGATATGTTTCGAGAACAACACCATACATAAATATCCAACAAGACAAGGCAATGCTTACCACCTACCTCTAACAAGAACACTCTTTGCACAAAACAACTTTGTTTTTTCAGGTTCCATATGTATTGTAACTCTCTAGGCAAAGAAATTAAAGAATCCACTAGTCTTAACAATTTTAAACATAAACTTAAAAAATATCTGCTCAACCTATACCCCTTCAAACAGGTCAAGCTTAATACCAAATGAAAATTGAACATTTACCCTTTTCATGTTTTCCTGTGAACACGTGCCTATAACGACCTTGTTTTTGCTCCTGCTCCCAACCTCTTTTCCTTTCCATTTCCCGTCTTTTCACTCTTCCTCTTTGTTTTCCTATAAACCTATCTTGGCATACCGTGAATTTTTCTGTAACTTTCGCCGCTACTTTACTAATTATTATAATTTTGTTTGACCAAAACCCTTTTATGTATTAAGTCTTAGGGGCATACATCATACAAGCATTGCTTTCTCAGAATGCCCCCTCCGTTTCATTGTATATGTTAGGTCAATAATGATCCGTTTGTGTAAATTATTTTGTGTGCTCTTCTTAGTACCGTTTATCTTTGTATGTTAGTTTGATATACTAAAGTTATTACATTGCTTTATGTTTAATCATTTGATCGATATGTATCATGTATAATTATTTTGAAAACGGAAAATAAATCATATCAAATCAAATCAAACTGGAACTGAAATTATTCACCCAAACAATGCAATGACCCCCTCCTTTCTTGTTGTTGCTTGTCTGAAAACTTTGGAGTTACAAGGCACCCCTCAGCACTCCCAGTGAAAATTTTGCTCCCAGGTACCTGCCAGGGACCATTTTATTTTCTTATTTTCGTGCTATGATCAAATTCAGTCACAAGTCATCATACAATTGAATCGGTTCAACTGTACCTCTTTATCAAACGAGACAGATATGTCTTTACAAAAATGCAACATGAGCATGATGAGGCAAACCAAATAATCATGATACTATCTTTAGTATGTTTCTCTTGGTCAACATAAAACTACTTGCCTTTTGTAGCAGCCATATTTCTGAATTAGAAAGAAGACTCTTCTCTTCCAGCTGGTTTCAGTGATTCCTCTACAGTTCAACAGCTTTCAAGATCCTATTTGAAATATCAAGGAGCTACTTGGAAATACAAAACACAGCTTTCTGACGTACCACGGTCTCTTACATGACAGCATAAGTAAAGTGGGCCAAGCTCCTTTAGGCATGGTATTTTGACCTTGGGTTTTGAATTTACGAAGATTAGAAAGATCAAAATTCATTCGATGTGTTTGCATTTATCGTGAGCAAATACGTGTACATTATGTGCAGTGACTCAACAACTTGCATATCTTGGCGAAGATCAGGAGTGGCCAGGGAGAGGGGGACCCAGAGAAATTCTCTGGCATTCTTTAAAGGACCTAATGCGTCTAGAAGGCCTAAATTTTAGGAGTGGAACACAATGCCGGGTTCCCTACCCGGCCGCGTATTTTTTTTCTGTCAGGATTTGCGCCACTGACAAGAGAGGGCAGTATTTAAGCGTCAAGAGCAGTGCCATCCATACGTAGAGTTTGGCCAACTCTGCTCATGTGGGTAACAATATGGCAGCCTGTTGCTTTGGCAGGCAAGCATATAACAAAGGAATATACGGCATGTTGTGCCCAACTGAAACCGAGTTGGCCAAACTCTGTGTATGGATGGCTCTGGTCAAGAGGCCCCGTTTTTGGAGACTTTGAGAGAGACTACAATTTTAAGACTTGTATTTTCTCAAAGTTTCACCTTACTTAATTTCAGCAAAAGAAAATTTTGTCAATGAAAATTTCCTAAATTGTAACCCCTTACCCTGCCGAGAGGTGAACTCGTGATTCCTTCATGACAGGCACAACGTGGATCCAAAAGCGCCACACAAGGAACTGCAAGATTGTTTCGCTCATTTTATTATATCACTACAATCATGACAATTTGTTTTTCATGAAAATACATGCCGACTAGTCTTGACGGAATAAACCGTATTGTCACCCCTCTTGACCAGTGCCATCCATGGCTCTGCTCTTGACCAGAGCCATCAATACACAGAGTTTGGCCAACTCGGTTTCAGTTGGGCACAACATGGCGTATATTGTTACATGCTTGCCTAACAAAGCAACAGGCCGCAATATTGTTACCCACTGGAGCAGAGTTGGCCAAACTCTATGTATGGATGGCACTGCTCTTGACGCTCAAATACTGCCCTCTTTCGTCGGGTGACGCAAGTCCTGACAGAAAAAAAAGAGCTACCCGGCCACCCAACCATAAATCCGGGCTAAAATATATAGCATACCGCGTATAATAAATCGAATCATTGTTACACTGTACCTCCTCATATATTCATCACACCAATACCGCCACATAATATTTCCACTACCTTTAACGGCTAAGTGTACTTCGTGATTGTATGCCTTCTCCAAGGCTATGAAAAGGCAGTCGCGTATCTACGGGGGGGAATGGGGGGGGGGGGCAAGTATGGCTGCGCCCCAATCCTGCGTAAGAAATAGTGCATTTTATCTAAAGCTCGGTCGCTTTGCTACATAATTATGTTCAGGATCTAACGAAAAGATCTGGCGGGTTAAATCTGCGGCTCGGTCGCGTTGCTCCTCGCTTTTACAATAATAATGTTCATCAAATGTGAGTTAACAACTCCGGGTTATGTGCATCAAAACTCATTTTCAAGTAGTACCATAATTTCTAAATTAAAAACGCTCTTTAAAATGATTTGGTAACTTTGTAGAGGCTTGATAAAATCTGAGCTGCCTGGCGTTACATAATAATAATAACGGTTGCTTATAAAGCGCTTTACAAGAATATACCAAAGCGCTTACATTATCATTATTACCCCGGTCACTGGATTCAAGTATACATCCCGCACATCACAGTGCACAATCTCCACTCCCTGGGGAGCTATCAGTGTATGTAATATGGTGTAAAAATGAAGCCCAGGAGAAAAAGAAAGCACTTCAAAACCATCATGTGCTTCACAAAAGTAAACATATGGAAGTGACCGGAAATGCCAGACTCATTTTCCCCCATAGACTCAGTGTTAGACTAAAGCGTATGGCCATACGTACGCTTTCGTAAATGGGAGTATTCAGTCATAGATATCTTAATAATAGCATTATATATTTGAAAACCTTTCTATGCCTGGCTATTTATTTATCCTTCTGAACATCATTATACAAAACAGATATAAAAATTCAACAATTTATTAAATCAAGCCTCCACAAAGTTACCAAATCCCTTTAATCTGAGTTTGGGCATGGGAGGGGGAGGGGGCGCAGATTTGATAGTTTGCCCCGGGTGACAGAATACCTAGATACGTCACTGTGAAGAGGATATTCTATTTTATGCCATATGAAACCCTACTGGCATCTTTCATAAACCACACACATATGTACAACGCCTCCCCTAAATAAACATGTACATGTGCGTGTGAATACTTTTTTAAAAACAAGTCTCCAAGCCACTTTTATTGACAAATACACCAAATACGCAGGGTGGGCGGAGAGGGAAAAGTTGTTGCCTTGAACGAAATTTAAACTGCGCAGTGGCTGCATTATGTGTATGTATGTTTAAAGGTATCGTACAGTAGTGGGAAAGGTGGCGCTTTGGATATTTAACTACTTTGTCAGCTGGAATGGAAATTATTACATATACTGTTGTGAAATGATTAATTTCAAACATAGTGACGTTTGTTTGAAGAAAAATGGTTTAGAAATGGCTAAAATGTCCAAAAAAATAAAATCGAATTACAAGCACGGTACCGCGCTTGTAATTTGATGTGAAAACAGTGTGTGTAACACGTGTGTGCGAACCGCTATGCGCCGATGAGCCGGGAGCGTCGGGGTAGGTGGTCCTTAGCGAGGGTATAAGGTAACCGTTGATATTCGATCATTTGAATTATTTTACTGAAAATCACCGGAAATCATGAATAGAATACCGGATTATCTCACTCATGTATCTTTTTATTGAAGCCGAACAATATGAGACTATACTTGAGCAGTTTCATGCCAACTTTCATTTTGCTACCACTACTGTTTATTACCTTTAAGCACTGCGTAGGCTAATTAATCGTTACAACCGCGTCGTTTCTCCGCAATTAGGGAGTTTTCGATTGTGTGGACGTGGACGTCATTCACGTCGACCAGAAGTCTATAGTCAACGCGTCAATTGCTCAAGTTCGTCCTCAGATTAAAATCTGTTTCGACTGGTATGGCATGACGTCTTCTCTTCACCTTTTCTTAAGTTATTCTTTGTATTTTGTCCTTTATTTCCTTTCGTTATTCTTTGTTTTTATCCTTTCATTTCCCTTTCCTTCCTTATGTTATTCTTTGTTTTTCTCCTGTCATTTCTCTTTTCTTTTCTCTTGTCATTCTTTGTTTTTCTCCTTTCATTTCTCTTCCTTTCTTATGTTATTCTTTGTTTTTCTCCTTTCATTTCTCTTCCTTTCTTTTCTTATGTTATTGTTTGTTTTTCTCCCGTCATTTCTCTTTTCTTTTCTCATGTTATTCTTTGTTTTTCTCCTTTCATTTCTTATGTTGTTTGTTTTTCTCCTTTCATTTCTCTCTCTCTCTTTCCTAATGTTATTCTTTGTTTTTCCCCTTTCCTTTTCTCTTTCTCTTTCCATATGTTTTTCTCCTTTTATTTCTCTTTATTTCCTTTTGTTATTCTTTGTTTTTCTCCCTTCATTTCTCATTCTATCTTTCCTTATGTTATTCTTTGTTTTTTCTTTCTTTCCTCTTTCACTTTTCCTTGTTATTTTCTGTTTTTCACCTTTCATTTATCTTTTAATTTTCCCTTTATCATCTTTTCATCTCTTTCCTTATGTAATTCTTTGTTTTCATCTATCTTTCGTATACTTTCCTATGTTACTCTATGTTTTTCTATCTTTTCTCATGTTATTCTTTGTTTTTAATCTTTTCTGTCTATATAGGGCGTCCCAGAAAAAATGAAACCCTAAAACAAAGGGTTATAGTGACCACATTATGTGCTCTATGACAATAATCATCTATTTTCCCAAAACTAAAAGTATTATGCTTTTAAATGATACCTTGATGTCATCCATCTGTACATGCTTTACCAAGCGGCAGCATTTTGAAAATGACGTGTAAAAACTCAGTTGTGCCAGATTTGGGTAAAACCGTGAAAACGCTAGGATCACATGCGAACATGACACAAGGGAAATACCAGCTTTAAGAGATTATGATACATGAAATTCCCTTGTGTGATGACATGCATTCAATCAGAAATTCATAAAAAACGGGTCAATACCAATTTCCAGTGGTGGCAGGGGTGTACGCCCACCAAATTTCATAAATCAGTGAATTTCCCTCAAAAGATGAAAAAGTGCCCTTCCTGAGGTGGGAAATTGCCATAATCTTGATACTTTTTCTGCTTTATGTGCCCTTTCAACCTTGTATTTCCTTTTGATGACAATGAAAAGTGCCATTAACTTTACTTTTATGAAAGATATCACCTTCCTGTTCATTTTTTTCTTAAAAGAAATTGCAGTTCTTCAAAATTCAAAATTAAAAAAAAAAAAAAAAAAAACTTTTCATTTCGATTGCAGGTACCATTTCAATACAAAACATGCATACCCCTAACATCGACAAAACATTGACCATCCTTTATTTTATGATGAGGGAATTATCCTTACCCTCGTTATTGAAAGAAACAAATGAAAACAGTCCTCTCGCAGGGTTTTAAAAGTCACGTTACATTTGGGTCATGTTCGCATGTGATCCTAACGTTTTGACGGTTTTACCTAATCTGGCACAACTGAGTTTTTACATGTCATTTTCAAAATGCTTCTACTCGGTAAAGCATGTACGGATGGATGTCATCAAGGTATCATTTAAAAGCATAATACCTTTAGTTTATGGAAAATAATTATTGTCATACAGCACATAGTGTGGTCACAATAACCCTTTGTTTTAGGGTTTCATTTTTTTCTGGGACGCACTGTATATTTATATATTATTTGTTCTTTTCCTTCCCTTACTGTATCTTCTCTTGCATATTTTCTTATGTATTTCTTTATTTCATGCTATCACATCTTGTCATTTCCTATGTATTTCTTTGTTTTTTCTCCTTCATGTGACATCATGGTATTGACCATGGTATGTATTACTCTCTCTCTCTAAATATAGAATATAAATGACAAAGGAATAAAGCCGACATTTGTATATTATTATCCTCTAAAAGTCGATTTATTTATTGTTCCCGTCTTCTTGATTTACCGAAAATCAATGTTCTTTTTTAAATGTATAATTCTCTAGATATTATAATATCCCATTTCAGAATATTACAATATATATATATGTGCGCGTGTGCGTTTATATTTTGGTAGAATTTTTTTTTTAGATCGGAAAAAAGGCCATAATGCCAAAAGCTTGGCGTGAATAAACCCCATGGTATATTTAGCTACGTCCTGAGGCTTGGCCTAATTAATATATATATATATATATATATATATATATATATATATATATATATAAATAATTGTAAGGAAATAACATATAAAACAGCTTTGGCAACTCTCATGGAAATAATATTATTGTGAGAAATGTTGTATATGTTATTTCTTTACAGTTGTTTATAATTATTCCAATATATACATGTATCTCAAAACATTCGCTTGGATCCAGCTGAGGCATGCGGCTTGTCTTTGTTCAGAACTCACCTGCCCCCTACAAAGGAATTAATTAATGAGGTTGAAGAATTGTAAATATGTATATTCGGTAATTTATTCAAATTTTATGTATACCTTTCAAGCAAAGGTTGTTCTTGACAACCTGAAAGTTTGCCGGACATAGTAACAAATAATGTATGCAAACTGTATTCCAAGCAGTGAGGCTCATTTATGAAAAGCAGGTTAATGGAATAGCTCGTCACTAGGTGCTCAGAGAAGAAATGTGCATAATTTTGAAAACATTACCGAAGAGGTCTATTAAATCTGGAGATGCCGAAACCACTGGCCCTTCTCCGTGGTCTAGTGGTTATTAGGCATTGCGCTTTAAGCCTCTACCCTGGTTCGATTCCCGGCGGAGACAGTTTTTCAACCTTTGCAAAAAAAAAAAAAATAAATAAATAAATAAAAATTAAAAAATAGAAAATGGAGGACAGCTCTGGGGAACTTTGATTTAAGCTATGCAACCATTATTCTCTCATTTTCATTTTTCATAATTAGATATATGTATATAAATAAATAAATGAATAAATATATATATATATATATATATATATATATAATTATATATATTTTTTTTTTTTTTTTAATTTATGTGTATTTCTATCCTGGGAACTTAACCATGTTGAAAGACAATCCATGAAAATAATTGTGTTTAAAGTTTCGTACTTAGAAAATTACTTTAAGCAATACAAACTCCAAAATGATACAAAAAACATGGCAGATACACTGCCCTCTAAAAGTTTGGGTACACCTGTTTTCAGAACTGATTTATCACAATCACCCACACTTATTTTATCATCAGACAGGTGACACTAATTTAGTTTCAAACTGAAGGGTAGACATCAGTCTTCAAGTTGATACCAGTTTAACATATGAAAAAGCGTTCATGGGGCAGTCATGCGTTAAAATGGCAACCTGCCCCCCAAAATATCAATTCCAGCGCAATTAGAAGATCACTGGTTTTGGTCAGTTGTGTCAGTATTCTTGCCCTTTTGGCATTCCACAAAATTTGACCCTCGTTTGTGCCGATGAATATTACATCTTTATTGACTAATATACATTAATTAGTCCTTTACTCATGCAGAAAAGTAACATTTTCATCTAAGAAACTCATCACTATTTACATTTATAATATTGGGATCACCACAATGCTTTTTTTTATCATGGGAAATCACATTTTTTTGTTTATTATTTACATTTATGTTACTTATTCAAGGAAAATAATGCCTAAATGAATAATGGTATGTCATGAGGTGCTCATTTATTCATTTTTCAAAGTGTTATTTTATTACGTTTCGGATCATAAGAGACTTCTCATCTAAGAACCTGCCCCTGGCAGCGATCACAGCACTGCACATCCTGGGCATTTGGCTGGTCAAGTTGTAGAGATAGTTACTGTCAACAAGTTACATATGGTCGGCATGGTCTAGTAAACGAAATTTCAAGATGTTATTTTTTTTTGGGTATGATATATATATTGATATATATATATATCGTCCCTGTTTTCACGAAGTGACGGTAATGAGGAAAAACGCACATTTTTTTCAATTTTGAGTTTTTTTTGCATTTTGGGACATCATTCACTGACATCTTGAACCTCACAAAGTTTCAGATCATAATAATGTATTATTATGTAACTATGGCGATAACGTCAACAAGAAAATACCTAGTAAAAGGATTTTCGGTTTTCAAGAAGTGACGGCTTACAACCGTCCCGTATGTTTTACGTGTGCGGCTGAGATCCGTCACTTCGTGAAAACAAAAAAGAGCGAGTCCTTGAATTGACTTTGTGTTTTCACGAAACGACGGTTAAAAGCGCGGTGATCAAGTTCCATAATGTTTTACACGCGCGCGGCTGAGATCCGTCACTTCGTGAAAATCCGTCACTACGCGTCCTTGATTTTTTTTGTTTTCACGAAATGACGGGTATGTTTACAGCTCGTTTCCCCCCCAAATATAAACAAATAGGCAAATGATTAAACATAGAACTAAACATTGAAATATGATCTATCCCAGGATATAAAATTTATTCACCCTTCATACATTAAAGAGGTTGAGATTATGCTTTAAAACTTTGAAAGCGATTTATTCAAAACTAACTTTCTTTTAGTTGCGCGCTCATCCGTCACTTCGTGAAAACAGTAACGATATATATATATATATATATATATATATATATATATATATATATATATATACACAACAAAAAATTTGTCATAGTATCAAAGTTGTTCCGTTGGTCTAAAAACGATTTTGGTCTTAAGGATTATTCGAATCTTAGTTCGAGTCCCGATCCTGCCATCTTTTCTTGGTAGAGTTGATCTAATCGACGATTCTGATCTTCTGAGAAGTAACTCTTCCAGTCACCAACGATCCCTACAGACCATGATACAAAAAGAAAAGACATGGCATTTATCCTATAAGGTTCGTTGATTTGAGCGATTTCAGCGTCTCTACAAATTATTTGAAAAAGATTGTTTGGTAAACATTATAATAATATTCTTTGTGACTACAAATACACTAATTTCAATACCAAGGGGGTTGATGATCTGAAAAGGAGAAAAAGTTTTACAAATTTGATAAAGGTAAGCTGACATGTAATTCTGAACTCATTCATTTCCTGTAGGAAGTTCATGAAAGTGCGAGGAGGAATATCGGAACATTATTTTGATGACTACAAATTACGTGAACTTTGCACGCTCAATATTTGCTCCTCCGAAAATGAAAAAGAGGCACCTATAATAAAAACGAGGTTAGTGAAGATCAACTTATACGTATAACTGTCTCTTAATTCACAGCGTTTTTAAAAATGAACTATATTGTAACTGACCTCATTGAGGTATGTTGTTCGTTTATATTGTGTAATAAAGATTATGTCATAAATCTTGAATTATTTACTCAGATATATAATGAGCATACACCTGCCGAACCATATTTGCATAATTTTCCTCTTATCAACATTGCTTGGTAAGATAATGGTGCTCAGTATCTCTGTTACTTTTAGCTGAAAATTTCTACAAATAACTTTCTTTTAGCCCAATCTGCTATTAAAGGTCTATCTTCTGTGATGGAAACAGTCCATCTCCTTGCCGAAAATTATGTCGAAAATGCCAAAAAAGTTAGGAAAGCTTTCTTTGGACCAATTGGGAAGGAGCGCCAATAGGACATGATTAATGAATGGGACGGAGGACCAATAGGACGGAGGACCAATGTGACAGGAGGACAAATAGATCGAAGACAAATGGCAAGGAGCAAACACTTTACCTTTTCTCATGAATGATTTCTTATTTGTGGTGTCCATCTCCTTCTCGTAAGCGACGTCGGGGTTCGTTGTCTTATTCTGCTTCATGAACTTGAAACTTGAAGCATCGACAATGCGGTCAATTATATCATCCGACAAAGATTTTCCCATGAACTCGGCGATTTGAACGACGGCTTTTCTCGAGTCCTTTTATAATTGAAAACAGCACGCATAGGCGAATTATGTATATCGGAACATGCTTTTTTATGAGTAATAAGCCAATGTTGGCCATTTTTTTGTAACACTATGTTTTTCCTTTAAAAAAAAAGAGAAACTCTTCGGAAATAGTTTAATCAGTTTGTTTATAAATTCGTAATTGAAACCATCAAAATTTCCCTAGGTTATAACAATTAGCTTTTCTGACAATTAAAAAGATCTGAACTGTGAGTTCATCCTGAGGAAAATCTTTAAATAACACTCGAAACGTTTATTCCCTACCTGCTTCATGTCTTCATAGGTGAGAAAAAGAACGTTGGGATGATTCCTTAGTTTCCACCAGTAGAGGGTGTGGTCAAAATAGGAACCGCCAGGAACTGGAAGATTAGAATTTTGACATTATCATATGGTTGCACAATGACAAATCTATAAAGGCCAACCATTCCCAAACTTATATTACCTGGGGAATTATTATCATAAACCCCATGGCCCTCTTCACATTAAATATTCTAATTATCATTTTTATTATCATTATCGCATGTATAAGCATGAGTGAGCCTTTAGTTTTCAAAACCATAAAAGTCATAATTGTCACCATTATGAAAGAGAGCAATGGCACTAAACTGTTTCCTTAACTTTTGCGGATGACATAATTACTTTGTACAGGGTTGGGGTTGGATTAGATGATAGCAGAGATTCACCATGTTCACATCATTGTAATCATTGCTGCATCTGCTCCATGTATAGGTGTACCCCTTCGGTATTATAAACTGATTGCTTGAGCGGTAGAAAGCCTAGCCGGAGACCCGTACCTCTGTTAGCGATAAACTCTTCAAAGAACTCATCCCACGACGCGTAGTCTGGAAGATCTTTGATGAGCATGCAGAAGTGGTAGAACGACACGGCCGTGTCCTTTGGGTTCCTAGCCACATACACAACCTTGGCCTTTGGGTCCTCTTTGAGTCCCTCAGGGAGCCATCGTGGGTCCACGTGTGTTTTCAATATTCTGGGTGTATCGGTTGGCATAGAGTCTGCAAATTCGGCGCACGTTGTACCCGTGTTTATCTCCGCCACTGTCGTGTACTAAGAACAATATTCAAAATGAGAGTCAGTCCCTTATTTCTGATCTATATCTTACATCTGAGAGGGATACATTGTGCCACATGTCACTGCATTGTTCTCAGAATCAATATTAAAAGTGATCAAAACCTTCTATTTGGTCAGACCCAGATTTATTTTTTTCAATAAGATAATTTATTCAAAATATGTTACCCAAAATATATCGAGGAAAAAATTGTCTGTTCCATCAGAAAAACCGAGGAATAAATTGTAAAGGCTCATCTTGAATAAACAGAGAATGGAGAGGGAAGGAAAGTTCGCATCACTACTGAATTACCAGTGCAATGAGAGATTTACATAGCTTTAATAAACGATCTCAATTTTCGAAAATTAAGACTTTTATTATGCTTCGACTGATTTTCTCACATTAATTTTGTTAATAAGTATTTGTTTCTACTTCCGCACTAACCGAATTTGAATGAAGGTAAAGCCGGGGAAAACAAAGTTGTTAAAAAAATTGAACATGGGGAAAAAGAGCCTCTTGATTTTCAATTTGCTGACATTTATTCTTTAGTAGTAAGCGGGTTGTCATCCAATGGCGATGCTCATGCACGCCTGCTTCTTTTCAAGTGCTTTGTTTTGATTTGTTCATGTCTTTGAAGCAAGGGCGTAAACAGGTGGGGACAGGGGGGACATGTCCCTCCCACTTTTAAAAGTGGGGGGGGGGGGACATATCATTTGCCCCCCCCCCACTTTTGGGGTTCAAACCCATTACTAAAACCTGAAAAGCACTTCCATCTTGTTTTTTTGCCTTGAGTTTGAGAAATACTCAAATATAAATGTTCAACCGCCCTTGTTGACATTTGTTGCCTTGTTGAAATCATCCAAATCCTCTTCCCTCGCCATGCAGCACTGCCATGGCGCGGCGCGCCGCGCCGTTCGATCGAGTTGCAAATTTTATTCTAGATCTCGCCTATAGCATGTATAGCCGGCCTCCGCGCCAGGCCTGAGGGAGGCCTGGGCGGCGTCGTGGGCAGATTTTCGGGAAGTTCTGAAGTTCCGGAGTAATTACCTCGCTGTAATTTTTGATTTATATCGAAACCTTGCTCTATCACAGTAACAACAAGGTTATCTGAAATTTGTGATTGCGAAATTCCCTTCTACTTATGAGAGCTTGTAATATTACTGCTGAATGAGAATCCACTGCATAAGCTTTTAACAACATGATACAATTGGCTTGATTTCTGCTACACAGTGCATTAAAAGGCCTATTTTCGATGGCAAAACTTCAAAAAGTCCCCACCGTGGGAGGGAGGGCACCCCCCTTCCACATCTCCCTCGCTCAGTGTCCCCCCCCCCCCACTTTTCAGAAGCTGTTGACGCCCTTGCTTTGAAGATGTTCTGTTTCATTCTGATTTGATAAGGGGCAATGCTCCCCTCCCCCTCTAAAATCATATACTTAATATTTCTTATTGTTGGTATATTATGGGGATTGAATTATTGTTGTTATTCTGCTTGTCGGCGTTTTTTGTTTTGTTTGTTTGTTTGTTTTTGTGACAGACATGTCCGCCCCTTTCAGATAAACCTGGAATCGCCATTGAATACGATTTGGGCTTATTACCGCTGTAAAATCCGGAACAGCAGGAACTTCCAAGAAAGGAACCAACTTGGAGATATGCTTCCCTTCAAAGAATGACAGATCGGCTTCAACCTGCACCAACAACATGATCTGCTGAGCCCACGTGGTTCCTGTTACCATGGAAGGAATCAAAACAAAGGTACGCCATTTTGTTATTTTATACATTCTCAATTAGCTCTAAGTTGCTAACTTAGGCTTTTTAGAAACATATCGAATATGGGAGAGCACATGGAAATGTAAAATAACATCCATCAGAAAACATGGAAAAGTCGAATGACGGAACTTTAGAGGAGAATGAAAGCCTGGGGAAATATCAATTTTAATGAAAAGAGAGGATAGAGAGAAGCAATTTAAAAAAAGTTCCATCAAAGTCGGTTACGAAATGAAAAAGTTACGGTTTGAAAAGTCTTAATTTCTGACTTTCTATGGCGATTCTCAAATTGGCAATGTTGCTTCAAAATAGCAGGTTTAGTAGTACAACTCTCAATATGTTTTGTACACAAAATTTCATATTTTCTCCATTATCTCTAAAGATGCTACTTGTCTTTTTGTGGACTCAACATAAGTTGTGTCAAATACAAATACAGACAAACTGCACCATGAGAGATAATGGGGAAAATATGAAATTTTGTGTACAAAACATATGGAGAGTTGTACTACTAAACCTATCACTTTGAAGCAACATTGCCAATTTAAGGATTGCCATAGATATTAAATTGAGACTTTTCAAACTTTCATAACTTTCTCATTTCCTAACCGACTTTGATGAAATTAAAAAAAAAAATTATTTCTCTCTATCCTCTCTTTTCATTAAAAGTGATTTTCCCCCCAGGGGTTTATTCTCCTTTAAACTGTTTAAGTTAGAATCGTAGCATTAGCGTATTAGTGGATTTTAACAGCATTTTTTTTCCTTAGAGTTTTTAGAGAGGTTTTTTGTTCTTAATTACGTTTAGCTATTCTATACAAAAAAGTGTCAAAAAAGTCATCACAGCGCAGTGAAAATCACCACGTGCTCTGTAATGTAAAACAGACAAAATGTCTAAACTTTCCTGGAAAGTAACAAGCAGATTCTCTTTAAACCGTTCACAAACTGCCCCTGGCGATAAATACGTATTTTGAGAATGCAAAAACAGCACATCATTTTCATATTTACGCCCCTCTCAGAGTGAAAAATGACTTACTTGACCACACAATACATCATGAGCTACAAAGTTCTATTCCTGTCTCTCTTTTTTTTTGTTGTTGTAAGATCGAGTTCGAGTTTTACCGAGTCTGATGTAGGTTAGGGCTTAAAATGTACAAGTATAGCTGGGATTAGCATGATTAGTCTACAGCATAGAGATCCTTTTCTAATACAGGATCTCTGTGGTCTCCAAACTCCAGACTCCGCAAAACATATTGTCCTTTAATAAGAGCAGGGGAGTCATACACAATTGCATTGACAGGATGAAATTTCAACCCGAAGAATGTTAAAAAAAGCATCAATGCTTTGTCGTGTTATAGCATTATCAGATCATATGGTTCCGCGCAATTCGTATTAAACATATCGAGATATAGCTCGGCCGGATGCTGTCCTAAACGGTCCTAAGTTGTTTTCTGTCTTCTATACAGTGGCGCAAATCCATTTTGAAATACGGGGGGGGGGGGGGGGGGGGGTGTCACCACATGATTGTACCTGTCCGTAATGTCTGAAAATTTCTGACAACCAAAGAAAGAAAGAAAAAAAAAACAAAGGTTATCACATTTTTCTGGTCTAGTTTTCCTCCAAAATTCTCTGACCAGCAAACCCCCCCCCCCAAAAAAAAAACAACAGAAAAAACACACCCCAACAAAAAAGGAAAGGTTATCACATTTTTGGGGTCTAGTTTTCCTACAAAATGCTCTGACAAGCAAAAAAAAGAAAGAAAAAAAAATGGTTATCACATTTTGGGGTTAGTTTTCCTCCAAAATGCTCTGACAAGCGAAAAAATGTCCCCCTGTCCCCCCTGGATGGTTCTATACGAGGGCCGATCTAGGTTATTACTCAGCTCGTACTTAACATAATTCGTACTCAACTCGTACTAAAAAAACCTACTAAACTTGTACAAACTCGGAGAGAGAGAGAGAGAGAGAGAGAGAGAGTAAGAAGAGCTTCAGGTCACCCACCTGTCTTTGGATAAGTGATAATGAAGACGTCATCCGATCGGAGTTTGAAATTTTTGGTCTGATCAATACACTTCTCGGTCATGAAATAGGACATGACGGTGTTGTCGTACTCGTAGCAGACTTTGGCAACGCACGCCGGAGCCTTGGCAAGGAGGGTAGACATCTCCCCGGTCCAACAACGTACGGCATCTACAAAATCCAGTTTATTACATAATTTTAATCTCGGCAGGCGTGTCACTGTTATATGAATAATATGAATAGATTATGGAGTACCGATTTACAATGGTGATTTAGTAAAAACTCATGTATCTACTTTAGAACGTATTCAGAAACGAGTTTGCAAAATCCTTTTAGGATGTCAGTATGAGGTTATGAAGCAGCATTGGAAACGTGCAATTTACGTTCATTAGAGGCAAGACGTGAACAACTTTGCATAGACTTTGCCAATTCTCTTGCCAAACACCCACAATTTAAAGAATGTTAACCTCTTCGACAACAAAGTACTGATTCTCTAAGATCTCAATCAAAGTTTAAACAATACCACTGTAAAACAAAACGCTTCCAGTGCATCTCCCTTCCATACTTCATTAATCTTCTTAGTAAAATGTAACATTAACATAAATTGTATAATTCATAATTTCACAGTTCATGATTGGATCATGACTCGTGAATGACTTTTGATAGTTTTTATCTCGATTTTCTGCGTTTCTTGCCACCCCCCTCATCTGTAATGATGATAAGGACCCCCTCTGTCTTTATCTTTCTCCCTCCTCTCTCTCTCTTTCGTCCCTCTACTCTCTTTCTCTCTTTTTCTCTCTCTTTCTCATCACTCGCCCTCTCCCTCTCCTACACCTCTTCTTCTCTCATTCTTTTTTTTAGATTTGAATTTGATCAATGAATTTTTATGAAATGTCTATAGGTTTGATTTTTGATATATGTCATATTTTGTGTTATTTGAATTTTAATTGTAATTGTATAGTATCTTAGTGAAATGGATGGCAATTCGGCTGTTGGCTGCGATGATCTTTTAATAAATCATTTCTATCTATCTATCTATCTATAATTCATGTCATTATTGTAATAACTTTATCGAAAATTTTCCTCAGAATTGTAGCAATTTTTTCATACATTAGAAGTACGCCAATGAAAATTTCATTGTAAATAGCAGCACACTAATATGAAAGTATTGAATTGATTTTATAGACACCCCCACATAAGTTTCTTTTGATATGCCACACTTATTCGTGTGTATATTATATATATATATATATATATATATATATATATATATATATATATATATATACATGTATATATATATATATATATATATATATATATATATATATATATATACGTAACTGAGTGGCGAGTGGCGAGAAAGATAAGCCCTGTTACTGCGCTTGTCAAAATTCATCTCAGTCATGTCATGTTATGAGGCAAACAAAATTATCATGATACAGTCTCTAATTATTTTTATCTCGATCAAGAACAATACTTGCCTTTTATTCCAGCCATGATTACAACTAAGAAACACAATTTTTCTCTTCCTGCTGGTGACAAAGATTCTGTAGCTCCGTAAAGATTTCGAGGGCCAAAATGAAATACCAAGCAGATAGAACTTATATGATAGCCTTCTCTCAACGCATGGGTCAAAGTTTAATTGTTCTTTACGTTTTGAATTTGAGGAGGGAAAGATCAACATTCAGTGTTTACAGATAACATTTTCTATCCGTGGCGGATCCGGGATACTCATGCGGACGGGGGGGGGGGGGGGGGGGGGGGGGGCGTACAAGTCTGATTCCCTTGCACTAGAATTCTCTGACATCCCCCCCCCCCCCCACCCGTACCCTTGCATCCTCCACTGACTGTATTTTTATTCGGCGTGAATTGTATTACGTCAAGTGACTCAACAGTTTCCTCTTGTTTACTCGAGCAAACAATTAATACATGGAGAATCGACCGTTCCTCCATGTATGGACGGAGTACGTAGGTTGCTTGCTTGCTAGCTAGGTGCCTTGTCCGTTCCACACTTCCACACATCGATGATTATGGCTCTCCGTCAAATGTTATTTCAATTTATGCATGTTTCTCTCCAGAATCCTTGTTAGTGACCTGCTATGTATAATGGGATTCTGCAACATTATTTATTGATCTGTCGGGCAAGCCTCGGGCAAGCCTCTGGCAAGCCTCTGGCAAGTTTTTTAGTCGTCAAGAGAAAATTTTGTTAAAGAATTAGTCTATACATAAAATAAGTAAACAGGTCTATCCTGTCTCTGGTCTTCTGTATGCTGGCGCTATTATATCCAGTCAGCATACTGAATGCGTCGATGCATTTTTTATATCTCAAAAATTATGAAAAAAAATACATTTGAGTGAGCAAAAGTTATTTATGTGAAAGGGTGCAAAATCCAGGCTTGACATGGTTTGGTATTCGTTATTATATTAATCAGCAAAGTTGAGAGTGGTGCGAACTCTAAAGGCTTAGAAATGTTCACATTTTGATGGCTTCAAGACAATTTATGAAATAATACCATTTGTTGTATGTATGTTCTAAAATACCCCATCCACTTGTCATGATCAATTGAGTGAGCAAATTGAATACTTTATTGATTGTTTTGAAATACTACTCTTTTGGTCAGTTTTAGCATTTAAGCCGGCATACTGTTTATGTCAGAAAAGGAATATCACCAAGCATGGTCCATTACAGAAAGATCAAAATCAATCAGTTGATCAATTAGTCAATCAGTCAATTTTTCGTTCAAGCAATCACTCAGTCAAGCATTCAATGAATCAATCAATCAAGCAATCATGAAATTAAGTAACTAATCATTCCCTCATTTAATCCAAAGTACAGTGAGTAGACATCATTGGATGCAAATCATCAATGGATGCCAATGAGGATGATATCCCGAATAGTCACCCCATTTTACATATGAGATTAGACCATCCATGTCATTCACAAAAAGCTTGTCAGCTCGAATGAGGCCGCCGGGTTTGGCCCCAGAGCCCCCCAATAGGGCCCCAAAGTCTGGTTGTTTTCAACCTATCTAACATATGATCCAAACTTTTTCAGAGGGAAGGTGTATGAGTATGACAATTTTTCCCTCCGGATGAGTTGTCACACCGCCCCTAAAAATTGGGGGGAATTTTTTCCCCTTAAGATCCATGGACCAAATTTCGTCAGAAGGAAAAGGTATGGGTGTACATTACTAAAATATAAAAAGTGACAAAAATTTCCATCGGGAAGGGGGTGTAACACGCCGCTGAAAATTAAAAACCAAACAAACACCAAAGTGCCCCTAAACCAAGCTTTGCTGCCCAAAATGCTCTGGATGTAGAAAAAACCCTTTTGGGGCATTTTAACCTAATAACTCTAATGTGTATAATGTAATTTAGGTCAAATT